>AYEL01072944.1:0-40096 GCA_000484575.1 Olivierus martensii
TTTTTAAACCGCTTTAATTCTATTATTAATTGGATATGAAACTTCAAATTTAGCAATCTATGTCCTATTGAATACTTTTCTCAAATGTAATTGTCAGATTAATAATATTTAACTTAGGACCAAAGTAACAGCGAGTTGAATTTTGGCTGTAATGACTCCGGTAATAATAGTCAGTCAGTGACTACTGTACTTGGCTTAGAGTCACTGCCGTGCCTCTTGATATGCAAGATTTAACTCAAAACATGCAAAGCTTTCTATTATCCAGTGCTATGCTCCTACCAATGATGAAGATGAAGATAAAAAAAGAAGCATTCTATGGTAACCTCCAGGATATCATGGAAAAAGTGCCACAGCATGATGTTCTCATATTAATGGGTGACTTTAATGCTAAAGTTGGCAATGACAATCTAGGACATGAATGGATTATGGGTAGAGAAGGCATTCCTGGAAAAAATGAAAACTGCGATCTCCTTATTGATTATTAGCGCGATCCTTTCTGCCATAAAAACCAACTTATTTTAGGAGGCACAATCTATCAGCACAAGAATATACACAAAAAAACATGGGTATCTCCTGACGGGCATCACAGTAACCAGATTGATCATATTAGGATCAATAGGAAATGGAGGACATCACTTCTAGATGTGAGAGTAATGAGAGGCATTGACATAGGGTCAGACCACTACCTACTCCTGGCTTCGGTAACACTGAAACTCAGAAACATCAAATTACAAAACAGATGCCCAACATATTATAACAGCACCAAACTTAAGGAAGCAGAAATTGCTAATAGATTTGAAAGAGCTATTGAATCGATACTGCAGAAGATTTCTCCCCAAACCTATTCAAACCAGGACATTGAAGGTCTATGGTCAAAAATAAAAGAGATCTATCAGGAAACAAGTGAAAATATTCTGGGATTTAAAAACAACAAAAGAAAAGACTGGATTTCTGATGATACATGGCAGAAAATAGAAAAATGCAATAGTATTAAAAAGAGAATTCTAAGTTGTTCTCAACCTAAAATAAATGACAATCTAAAAAAACAATATAAAGAAATAGACAAGGATATTAAAAAAAATGCTTGAAAAGATAAAGAAAACCATATAAACTACCTAGCAGAAAAAGCAGAGGTTGCAGCAAGGATAAATGACACCAAAATTCTCTTTGATATAACCAAACAACTTGCTGGGACAAAGTCATCTGGTACTAGTATAATCTTGGATAATAATGGAAATAAAATAACTGAAACAAATAAACAGTTGAGTAGATGGGCTGAATATTTCAAAGAATTGTTAAATAGAGAAAATACACATGACTCCTTGACAACCAAGGCACTCTGCTAGGGATAAATGAAAGCAGCATTACAACTGATGAGATCAAAACCGCAATAAAAGAATTAAAAAACAATAAAGCTCCTGGCATAGATCTAATAAGTGCCGAAATGTTGAAAATCAATAACACAAACATTGTTCAGCACCTTTGTAATCTATTTAACAATGTTTGGGAAAGGGAGAAAGTTCCAGATGATTGGAAAATAAGAACTATTATTAAAATTCCAAAGAAAGGGGATTTAAAAAATTGCTCAAATTGGAGAGGGATTACTCTTCTTTCTGTTATTGGCAAAGTTTTCTGCAAAGTCCTGCTAGACAGGCTAACCACAGATAGTGATATAATATTAAATGAAGAGCAAGCTGGTTTCAGAAGAAATAGAAGCTGCAGTGATAATCTAACCACAGATAGTGATATAATATTAAATGAAGAGCAAGATGGTTTCAGAAGAAATAGAAGCTGCAGTGATAATTTATTCATATTAAGGAACATTATTGAGCAATGTAATGAGTACAACTCTGAAATACATTTTGCATTCATTTGCTTTGATAGCATAAACAGAGATTCATTATATAGTGTTCTGCATTATTATGGAATCCCAAATAAATTTATCAATATTATTAGAAATCTTTATTCAGGCTACAAATGCAGGGTTAAGCACTGCGGAATGATGTCAGAGGCCTTTGAAGTCAAGACTGGAGTCAGACAGGGTTGTGTCCTGTCCCCAAACAGAAAAACTGGAGAAGATTTGTGCTGGCCTCATGTGTTAATCAACATGAAGAGGACTAATTATTATTATTATTGATATTTATATAAACAATTTTATTTCTGTTTTAAGCAAATTACAATTCAAAGAAAATATATTTTCTCAGACACATTTATAACATGCAGCATAAAATTTCTCTTGTTTAATGTTAGTAGTGTAGTTATCTACATTAAAAATGAATATCTATAAAAAAAGCAATAGCACAATGAAATGCAAAATTGGAATACTAATCCATAGACTTCTGGTAATTGATATTGCATTTCTGTTTTGTCTGTTGTGAAATTTTCCTTGCATGCTTTTATTCTGATTTTAATTTTTATCAGTCATCATTTGAATAATTTTTCTGGAGACTTAAAATAATGGAAAACTTTCTTCTAAAATTTTTCTGATATTTGCTAATAGTTCTATATTTTAAGAGCAAATCAAGACAGGAAATTTATGTGAATTTTTTTCTTAATTTCCTTTTTAAATCTTGAGGGAAAAATTATGTAAACGAGACTATTTCACAGCTAAATATGGTAATTACATAGATAATTTATAAAGTTTGACATTTTAATAGGAATATTGTGAAGGTTATAAATGGCATAATTTAAAATCAAGTATGCCATTATTTCTATAATATTACAATAAAAATAAATTTCATAAAAACAACAGATTATTCTAGTGAAAAGCATATTATCATAAAATATGGATCTTTAATTTGATTCTAATTTTGATCAACTAAACACTTAAGTTATATTGTAATAAAGAAATGAATCTAAGACATTTATAAATCATTCAGATATTGCATTTAAGATGCAACATCAATATTTAATATATATTGTAAGTTTATAATTAAGAAAATTTCATTTTTTTTCTTTAAATAAAGATTGATTTTGATAGCTATATTCAAGAAAGTTAACTAGTTTGGCAATCATGAAATTTCAGGTGCATTCTCATAATTTTGTCCAGACTAAAGAGAATGCTAGACAATCAGTGTTATAAAAATTAATAAATAAATAAATCTATACTAAACACACTGATTTACCAATTATTTCTAGTAAATAATTTTTCCTTGCTTGTGCATTAACAAATATGAATCTTGTTTTAGTTTTGAATTTTAAAGCTTATAACCTTATAGGAAATAATCAAAAAAAAAAAAACAAAAAAGAGAGTTGAAATCAGTATAAAAAAGCCTTTAAAATTATATATTTAAACAGAATGCTGAATAACAGAAGTTTTTGATCTATCAAATTATTGTTCACTTTTAGGATAGGACAAGTATTAACATTTCCTAATGAATGAACAATTCAATCTATAAATATAAATCTTATAAAAGTAATATTAATTATCAATAATTTTGAATAAAAAATTGTATGTTTTTGAATTTTTTTAACTCCCAAAATATTCTCATTTGCTTGATCTAATTTTGATTTTATTTGGCAATTTTAATTTTAAACATAATGCTGTTAGCAAATTTTGGAGATTATTTATTTTCTGAAGAAGTATTGTTACAGATAAAAACACAGAAAATTAATTTTGCTATCACAGATAATTAATTATAATTAAAAATAATAATACAAACAGAATTATATTATTTACCTTGACAGCTGATTTATTTGGATTCCAAATAACAAGATCTGGTGCTCCACTTCTACAGTAGCGAAAATTTTCTGCTAACCTCTTACATATCCCAACTAATAGATTATTCCCAAGGCATCTGATTAGACTCTAAATAAAAATAAGTGATAATCATCACAACTTAATTGGAATTCTTTCAAATATTTAAAGAAATTAAATGTAATAAAACTTACTTCCATTTGTTCCCAGTTAATAAATTTTTCCCATTGGATCAAACATGTCTTATTTTTATGTTTTTCCCAATAGACTTTTCCAAAATTCACTAATTCCTAAAATAAATAATAAAAAATGAATTATATGTTATTAAATAATTGATAGAAATTATTCACTAATACAATTTTAATAAAATTTTATTAATGCAACTTTTGTTTTTAACTAATCATTTGATACTTGGACATTATATTTTGGATTATCCATCTAAAAAGCAGGTAACACGGGAATAAATTTGGATGACATCAGACAATTGGAGTTAGTACATTTGGCTTTTGGTAAGTTTATGGACAGAAGATAGAGAAAGAAATAAAATTATATCATAATCTTCAGAAATCTATGTTCTGCTTTTTTTGTGTGTGATATTATAACAAGAACTATAAATAAGAATACAATAATTTATTAACTAATTAATAATAACTAGGCAAACCATTATTAGTTAGTTAATAATAAATTATTGTATTTCTGCTTACAGTGTTTATGTTTTATTTTCTGTAAGGTAACAATTAGCAAATATTAAAGAATTAGTAAGCATTCTATACAAATATTAAATTAGAAAGTTCTATTTCAGAGCTGATGATGACTAGTTATATTTTATTTAAAATGTAACTTTAGTCACAATAAAAAAATTTTTCTATATAGTGTTCTGAGTGTTTTTGAGATAAAAGTCTCATGACTATATAAGAACAATGCATTGCTTATTGTTTTATGAGAAATTTCCAGTTAAATGATAAGAATACTGGAAGCACAAAATATATATTCAATGATGAACTGTCACCAACATTCAAGAGAATGAGATAAATTGACTTACACACAGCTAAGTTTTCAGTTAAATATCAAGAAAATTAAAAATAGCTGTTGCCATTGCAAATATTCATAGATTGTTGAATTCAATAATGACACAATTCACTCATCAAGATTAACTATGTTATGGTCACATGAATATCATGTATGAACAACATGTAACATCATGTATTATGCTATGAAATGGCCAGCTCACAGTCCTGATTTAAATTCTATAGAAAATCTATGAGGTTTATGGCATAATGTGTTTATACTGCAGGAAAACAGTATATAAAAAAGCAGACCTAAAAACAGCAATTAAAAACTATTGGTTTAATTTAGAACTAGAATTATGTCAAAATCTTATTTATGAAGAATAGAGTATTTGATGTTATTTCTAATGGAGGAAAGTCTATAAATTATTTGCTTATATATTATATTCACATCTAATAAATTCTATTCAAAGTATCCTTATGTTACTTAAAAACTTTTGAGATAAGTATTTTCTTATTACTTTTTCCAAAATTTTGAATATTCACAAAAATCATTATAGCAAATAGTTAAAAACATGAGGACTTATTTTTGAAATATAAATACAATCAATTCTTATTATTTGTGGATTCCATATTCATGTATTCAACTATTTGCAGAAATTTATTTGTAACCACAAAATCAATATTCACAGAGCTTTCGCACTTATTCGCGACTCCCGCTGAATGGCAAAAATACTGTTACCAATATAAACTCTCTTTCTCACTCTAATAAAGGAAGTTGTTTGTTACCAAGTGTAGTCTCTGAATCGGTTTGCCGGAAAATTTCTCATTATCTATCGTTGCTCACTTCACAGACCACAGGTAGGCCAAAAGCCTGTTCATATCGTCTGCAGATCCAATAGAAGAATGTGACCCTATGTTTGAATTCAGCCTCAAATTTAGGCACCTAACTTTCTGGCATTTGCTCCATACACTGAAATTTTAGATCTGAGGCAAAAAGCGGCGCAGACAAGGCTGACGCAGTTCAGAAAGACAATGTGTCACCCCTGGCATTTGCTCCATACACTGAAATTTTAGAAGATCTGAGGCAAAAAGCGATGCAGACAAGGCTGACGCAGTTCAGAAAGACAATGTGTCAGCTATCATATCAAACATCTTGCAACATCAAAAAACTATCAATCAAAAATAAGTGTAGTTAATGTTTTAAAAAATTAAATAAAGATTACTGTAATTATAATACTATATTTAATTTTTAAAAATATTAACTAAGATTACTGTAATTATAATACTTGTTAATGTTTTTAAAAATTAAATAAAGATTACTGTAATTATAACACTGTATATAGTACTCTAATGTTTTAAAAAATTAAATAAAGATTACTGTAATTATAATATTGTATAGTTTTAAAAAATTAAATAAAGATTACTGTAATTATAATACTTTATATAGTCAAAAACTATCAATCAAAAATAAGATTTTATCTACTACATAGTTAATGTAAAAAAATTAAATAAAGATTACTGTAATTATAATACTGTATACAGTACTATTTACCCATCAAAAATAAGATTTTATTTATTACATAGTTAGTGTTTTAAATTTAAATAAAAATTACTGTAATTATAATACTGTATATAGTACTATACACTACATATACTGTAGATTATTTGTAAATGTAATACATATTAAATAAGGTGTCTTTAAACAGAAAAACACACATAAACCAAATATGAAAATGTTGGAAAGAAAGGTTCGCAGGAACCTAACTCTATATTTCTTATAGGCACAATGGTTCACTATTCACTAATTCCATATTCACGAAGAATTTATAGAACATAACTACCACAAATAGTGAGAATTGACTGTACATCTCAACATATACTTTTCATTTCACCAAAATGATTTTTCTAAAAAAATTTATTCAATTAATATATTACCTAAACTTTTGAGACATACTGTAATTTTAGATATTATATAATTTCTAATTGCATCAAGTCAAAAAAATTTAATTAATTCTCACATTTCTAAATTCATTATCATTTATAATTTTTTTAATGGCATTAATAGTAAATTGGAATGTTTTGTTTTTTAAATTTTATCAATGTATAAATTGGTATTGATAAAATTTAAAAATTATAAAAAATATTATATAATTTCTAACTGCATCAAGTCAAAAAAATTTAATTAATTCTCACATTGCAAAATTCATCATTTATAATTTTTTTAATGGCATTAATAGTAAATTGGAATGCTTTGTTTTTTAAATTTTATCAATGTATAAATTGGTATTGATAAAATTTAAAGATTATAAAGCAGAATTTTAAAATATGTATATGTGAATAATATTAAAGAATTCAAATTAACAGAACATAACCAGAATCAAGAATTAAAAAGATAAAGACATAACGTTCAATTGTGAAATAAAATAATGATGTAATAACAGCTGAACAAAGAAAAAAGAAATATTGATTATTATGTAAATTAATACAGAAAAGAATTTTGAGAATTGTTAATCAAATGTACTGATGAGGAGTGACCCACATTTGTTTTACAATTCTCTAAATTTAGACTTTCAATTCCAAATGCATATACTCATTGGAAAATAAAAGAGTTTTAAGTTGTTGTTGTTGTTGTTGAGTTAATCAAGAAAGAGACCAGAAGAAAAGTATGATATACTGAGTTTTAAGTTGTTGTTGTTGTTGTTGTTGTTGAGTTAATCAAGAAAGAGACCAGAAGAAAAGTATGATATACTGTATATAATTATATATTAGTTTTATATGATATTTAATATTTACATTATTTATTGTTTAAATTTTTATTTTTAGTAAATAACAGCACAGTTATTTACTAAAGATTCAACATGAATCATAAATTGAATGCATGTATTGACAGATTGAAATGACATGGATTAATATATAGAATGTAGATACAGATTAAATTGAACAGAGAAGCATATCAACCCATTGCAATACAACTAGTTAGTGATCTGTGCATGCTCTCCAAGTTGTTATATTAAACATTACATATACCAAACAAATACCATTATATTATTTAGTGAGATCTTTAAAAATTTTTCATTTCATAAATATGCACCATAAAAAAGATCAAAATATGCAGCTGTTTCTGAACTCAAAAACAGCTACACTTTACATACACTTTTTACAATCATTCTAAGATATGTAAAGGAATTTTATTTCATTTTTACATTTTCTACAACTGGGATTTTCCACAATCCTTTTAGATAATGTAAGATGACAGTTCCTAAATAAATAATTTCAGAAAAACTCCTAATTTAATTTTTATTTAGTAAAAATAATCCTCTGATTCTTTTTCAACTCTTTTGTAATGAAGGACTAATTAAATTTTAGTTTTTCTTGATTTTAAAATAAAGATGTCCAACAGACAATGAATCCCAATCAGACTTCAGCCATACTAAGAAACATTCAATTTCAATAAAAGGATTATAGATATCAGATTGTTTATAATAGCTATGGTCATTATAAACATGAGGGCCATTTGTTTGTCATGCCTAATTTCATGCCATATTTTTGTTTTCCTTTCAAAATTTCTGTGCTAAAATTCCTTAGTTTAAGGACATGAATGATAAAGCAAAACAATGTAAGTTTGTTGTTGTTTTATATTCCACTCCACAGCACTTTGAAATAATTTAAAAATAAATCCATATAATTTTAAGCACAGTTAATATTTTAAAATTATAAAATGCATTTTATCATTTTATAACACTAACTGTTCTTAAGATAGCAATATACAAGCAATCCCCAACTTACATAGATTCATACTTATGTAAGGTTAATTTTAGGTAACACACCAGATCCAAACGTGGACTCCTTCTTTAAAACTGGTAGTGTGAAACTCAAAATTAAATTCAGATCTTCCAAGAAGGTAACTGATTATGTTACCATTTGACTTGTCCTTACTTTTTAATTTGTTTTTATCATTACATCTTTGTGACTTATTAATGCTCTATAACAGGGCTGTCCAATTATAATGAACCCGAGGGCCATAACTGTGTTTACTAGAGATATGGAGGGCCGCAATTACAAAAAAGGGGACGGGGCTTTGGTACTTGATACGCTATTGTCTCAACAAACAGAACGCATAAATAACATATATTTTGATAAAGATGTAGATCACATAAAATGACCAGTATCATAATGGCAATTAAAAAATAAACATAGTTTACAATATGTATAACCGCAAAATTTCTGCAATGTATGGCTGCACCAAATTTTAAGAATTAGAAATCTCTGTAAGAATGAATACATAATATCATATCTGGAAAAATATGATTTCTGTCTCAGTTTACATAAACAAAAAAGCATTTACATATGCATGAAACACAGTATGTGATACTTTTTCTCCGGTTCAGAGATTCTTTTGCTTTCTAAGAAACCTTCCAGCTGTTCCATTAATCAGGAATAATTATTATATAAGCATATATTTTGATAAAGATGTAGATCACATAGAACGACCAGTATCATAAAGGCAATTAAAAATAAATAAACATTGTTTACAATATATATAATTGCAAAAGTTTTGCAATGAATGGCTGCACCAAATTTTAAGAATTAGAAATCTCTGCAAGAATGAATACATAAGATCATATCTGGAAAAATATGATTTCTATCTCAGTTTACATAAACAAGAAAGCATTTACATATGCATGAAACACAGTATGTGATACCTTTTCTCCGGTTCAGAGCTTCTTTTGCTTTCTAAGAAACCTTCCAGCTGTTCCATTAATCAGGAATAATTATTATATATAACACTTTACCCAATAAATGCAATGAAATAAGTTATTTTTTATGCACTGATGCTATTGGTTGTTTTCGAATTTTACGTGTAGAAATAGATTTTAGTTAGTTATATATACTCTACATTCAGAATATATTTGAGGATGTGTAGAAATAAATTTTAGTTAGTTATATATACTCTACATTCAGAATATATTTGAGGATTCCGATGTTATTCCTGCATCGATATCATACTAAAATCTGAAAATCTAGAAAATAAATATATAAAAGCTTCAGTAAAATTCAGAAAATAAATATATAAAACACTTTTTAGCTTTGATAAATTTAAGAAAATGCATTTTAAAATATTCTTCTTTATGTTGTTTTTATGTGCATTGGAGACTGTCAATGGTACGTATAACAACTCATATATACAGTATTTAAATTTATTGAATTTATCTTATGTTTTTTCAGGTACTAATGAAATTTTGAGATTCAATGGCTATTGTAACCAACAGTTTGATTCGGATCAGTGTCACTTAAATTGTCGTATCGAGAATTATGTGTTGGCGAAACACTTTTTAGCCTTTGATAAATTTGAGAAAATGCATTTTAAAATATTCTTCTTTATGTTGTTTTTATGTGCATTGGAGACTGTCAATGGTACGTATAACAACTCATATATACAGTATTTAAATTTATTGAGTTTATCTTATGTTTTTTTAGGTTATCTTGATGGATTTTTGTATTTCGCTGGCTACTGTAACCAACAGTTTGATTCGGAACAGTGTCACTCAAATTGTCTTGATCGGAATTATGAGTTTGGTGTTTGTAGAGATAACCCTGATGGTTCTTCCAAATTGATGTGTTTATGTTTTCGACCATATGGACATATTTTAAATTAATTTTTTAATAATAGTGTTTTAAAAATGAAATATTAATAGCACAAGTTTTGATTAATAATTAATATTTATTTAAAAATGATATTGTTTAACTAGCAAATTTTAGGAATCATTAAATACATTTTCACGTTATATTATAATAGTTTTATTGATTTTTATATTTTATTGATGCGTTTTATGTCTGTCATAGAATTTTTGAAGCTGGGTGAATAGCGGTGAAAATTTATTAATATATAAAAACGAATAAACTGATGTTCACACTTTACTAAATAAATTTTTTGAAGAGATCAAGGATACTGTATATTTCATATGAACTCTATTAATGATTGGAAATTAAAAATCTGTCGACAAATAATCATCAGTGATATTCATCTTCAAGTTCTGTATTCGTTATTACTTAATTAACACTTTCATCCGGATATTAAAATTCGGGAATCTGAGAAATATGATTTGAAAATGACACTTTTAATTATTTTAATTATATGAAAAATTCAAAAATATCGCAAATTTTGCGCAAAATTTAGGGGTTATTATTTATAACAGTTTTATTTTTTATGGAAAAATGTTTATCTTTTTCAAAGATATTTTAAAAGTTATATACAGGTGGATCTCGATTTACAACCGTTTTGACATGACCAGTTAACATGTACGAAAGTGATGTTTTCGGTAAATTCTAATTCATTCTATTTATATATTGTATTGATATTGTATTGATTCTATTGTATCTGTTGATCATGGCAACTGACTTAGATTTGATTTTCGGACTGAATGCCCTCACGAAAGAAGTCCTTATCGCAGCGACAGGCTTGTCATTATGCCTATATCTGTTTTCAACTGGCCTGTACGTCCGTAATGAGAGGAATAAATAAGTGTCTAACAGATGACTCCATACCTTGAAGTGGCGTGTGCAGATGTTGTGTCCCGGGACGCAAGTCGAAAGAGATTGATGGCACTTGAATAGACTGTTGGGTTAAGCTCTAGCATAAATCGTCTCCGGCTTCGTTTGACTTTCTATAGAGAGATCCTGCACTGTCTGGTCGCCCGGATCGGCCCAGGCCGGGTCCTCAGATACTATCCGTAATGAAGAAATTGTTATAAGATTGGTAGAGCCTGGCCACACTTAGCCTTCGCCGGTGGATCTCTGCAGTTCGCCATTCAACTGCCCGAGTCCCTGCGGGTCTGGGATTAAGAATCGGTCCGACGTACTCCTGCGTGAGGTACGAGTCCTCTAAAAGAGTTCCAAATCCCAAGGTGACGTACTGTGCCGAAGGAATGAATGGCCGAGTGATAGAAGCCTTAACGATGCCTATCTGAGTATGTTCTGGCTCGGACTGTAGAGGATTCTTCCCCCAGTACCGGTGCCCCCTCTCGAGGGCACCCACCTTGACGTGGTGAGAGGGCTTACCGGCTGTCACTATGCTATTTACTGTATAAAAAATTATAATAAAAAAAATGGTTCAATACTCCATTTTTGGGCCCTTTTTATTAACTATTAGGATCCGTTCATCACATTTATTAAAATAAATGGGTTACGTCTGGCCACCAAAATAAAGTCAATTTACTATAGCGTTGAATGTACATTCGTGAAAGTACCCCACCGTTTACGGCTTCACTTTTAAACAATGACCAGGCCATCTATGTATAGAAATCTGAGTACAGGTCCATCAAAACATAAACAGCGCCTCCAGAAAACAATGGCGTGACAACGTGGTAAATTTAAAAATGCGCTCCGACATTCATGCTAAAAAATTGATGGAACTGGAATATAGATTACCTGATTTTTGATTATCAAACTATATAACTTATTAGCACATCATATGAATATCTATCATAATGACACCACAACATGACGATGTGACATCATGACGTAACAATGAACAACGGAACAAAACACCGATTATTTATCACGTCACGAGGACCTAAAATCTGTGACGTCATGACAAGTCATCAACATGATGTCTTGACGTCATCGTGACATCAATGCTACTTAAATTAGCATTAAAATTGGACATACAAAACCAATGGATTTCAGATGCTAAATAAATGATACCTTCGGAAAGTAAGCAATTTTAGTTATTTTTGGAGCTTCTTTGTTTGTTACCTAATGCCTTGATCTAAAACTCATTCTCTTCAAAAGCCCACTTTAGACATCTTAATTATTTGGTAGGCTGCATTTAAAATGAATGCTTTAGAGCAATGGTTCTTAACCTTTTTGAAGTCACGGAACACTTTTGATTGTAAAGAAAATTTGCGGAACACTATATAGCATTTGCATATTTATTTCAATCTTTTGCAAATTTATTTAACCCATTTGCAAATATATTTAAACTTTTTACAAATTTATTTAAACTTTGAGCAAAACAGTCAATGGATGGAAAAGCAACGCCTTATACTGCACGAATCTGTTCGTCTGTTTCCCGACTGTGACTTTGGGTATAAAATTTAAACCGACTTATATAGAATGGATTCCGCTTAATTGGGACACCGGTTAATTGAGACAGCCGCATAATTGGGCCAAATCTCAAAGAACGGAAACCAAACTAATAAAACTAATACATAATTTAAACGCTTAATTGGGACAATGGCAGAAAAGGAATTTTCAATTTTTGATATATTTTAGGGATTTTTCGAAAGTATGGCAACACTACGTACACTAATACTTGTTGTGACTTTCTTAAAAAATCCTTATATAAAAATTATAACAACATTTTATTGTACCGGTAATTTTTCAGGTTAAATTTTTCTACAAGACAATACAGACTAATACAATGGAGCGGGTCGTTTCTTGTCGTCTTGTTACATACACATCTTCGACACACTATCGCCGCACTAATATAAACATCCATTCTTTAGTAAAATTATAAGTAAATAGCATCGTTGATAAATAATACATAACAATACTGTATTCGGCAACACTAGAGTAATAAGATTAGAGATCGGTTATCTATCGTCGTGAGTCTGGCAAGTGTGCGTTTATTTAAGAGTCTATCGTTACTGTACTTAGCGATATTCATTTACAATGTCGATTTTATATTAAAATTTTTAAATCTTTGCCAAGATGCCAAGAAATGATTTTACACTTTCAAGTAAAATTGCTTTGCTGGATAAAATTAAAAGCCAGCCATTTAATACAAGCCATGTTAGATTCCTGATATAACTGGTGTACCAAAATCTACCATAGCGCGTTTTCTACAACAAGAAAATCAACTGCATGAGGAGTGGGCATTACAGAAAGAAATTCCAGGATCATTCAAAAGAAAGCGTGATGGAAAGGATCTAGAAGTCAAAGAAGCATTAGATCAATGGATTTCTATAGTTAGCGGGCGAGGTGTGAATATCAGCGGCCTAATGTTGAAAAAGTCAGAGGAGATCGGTAAAAAAGCTAATAATTAGGTACCTATTTTAATAAATCATTAAAATAGGTACCTAATTATTTTTTTTTACCTATTAATTATTTACCTACGAATTACATATTTTATTTTAGAATTTATTATTACTTCGTTTAATTGGGACAAAATGGCTTAGTCCCGACGTGTCCTAATTAATTAAGCGGAATCCATTGTATATATAACATGAGTGCCAGTGATTCAAGATCTCCGAACTGTTCCGTTTACTGCACGCAGAGTTGGAGGAAGGCATGTAAAGTATGGGAAATAAAGTATGAGGTTGTTTCTATGGGGAAAAAGAAACTATTTGGTCAAATTATATGGAGAAGGTTTTTCTGTAAGGAGGCGACGTCAAAATCAGGTATAAAATGGAATAGGGGAAAAGCATAATTAGAAAGAACAGAAGGGATAATTTTGAGATGCTAAACAATGGACTACGAGGGAACAGGCCAAAACTACTTAATCCCGATGTTCTTCGCCTAATAGAAGCAGCAGTTGAGAAAGAACCCAAAATTACTCTTATGAAAATCAGAAAGAAGTTTCTTGAACATGAAATTGAATTAATGGCAGAATAATCTCTAATGTGATGTATAAAGAATTTTTCTGTTGGAATAATACCAATAATTCAATAGATGTTAACGTAAAAATTGAAGAAAAATTATTTTAGATAATTTAAACGATATAATTTTTGTATCATCAGATAAATTTGGGATTAATTCATCATGCTAGCTTCCAAATAAATAATTTTTAAAATTATTTTAATCATCAGACATTTTATAACGATAATAATAATATAATAATTTTGTTATTTAAAATACAATAATCTCTAATAAATTAAAACAATTATTACCATAAGGGCCATTCCACTTCCACTCATGCTGTCAGCAAGTAATTTAGTTAACGTGCTATCACGATATGGTATATGGCCATTTTTCTTTTTAGGATCAGACAGAGCAGAAATACAATTACCTATTTTTAATGAAGCCGTATCAAACATATAAATTATTTACTTTTTATAATAATTAATTGATATTCATTATGTTATTAAGTTAATTACCTAAGACTAGCAATGATTTATTAATATTATTAGCTTCTTTTAATATATCTCCTTGACTATTTGTCTTTTTCGTCTTTTCTGAACCAGCTAAATCAACCAAAGATAATTTTCCATGACGTCTAATAAAATTTGTTGGATCATCAGGATCACAAATTTCTGATGTAAGCATTAATGCTAACATTGCATGACTACGACTGGAATGTTCATTCATCAAATGACTACGTACTTGCCTATTTTTCTGTCCTTAGATATATAAAAATAAATAAATATTTGCAAAGCAAAGTTTTAATATTATATAAAATAAATTTACCTTCTTCTAATACTCCTTCTAAATCACCAAGATCTTCACATTCAACAACAAATAAATTTTCTGCATAGAATCCTTTTTCTTTAGACCATCGAACAGTTAAAGCTTTCTCAGACGGATTTAACAGATCGAGAACCTGAATTATTTTTTAATTAATTAATGAAAAAAACAATATTTTTATTATTCTTTTAAATTATAATATATCACAAATTAGAAATTTATCCTTTTATTTTCAATAGCAATTTTTCAGTTTTGGTAAATCAATAAATTTAAATAATTAGGCCTACTTTTTTGCATAAAACTTACTTGTTCTCTGTATATTTCTAAATATGATGCTTGAACAACATAATCCATTCCTTTTCTTAACTTTATTTGATTAAAGAGATAAATAAAACTCATTTGTACAATTCCTGGTTCTTGTTGTTTTATTGCATTATTTTCTATCTATTATATATAATAAAAACATAAACTTTTAATAATAAAAAATTATTTTTTATTCATTGAATAATTGCTGACGAGTTTATATAATAATTATTGGTGAGTTGTATATACAGTATATTAATGATGAATTGTAAAATTTTTATGTATAATAAGGATCAGAGTTGATATTCATCCAGAGTGCACCAAAACGGCCGCATCGGTTGCAAAACATTTTAATACTTCTGTACTGATTGTTAAATTGTATATTAATAATTATCTAAGCAGTAGAAATAAACTAATTAATATAAATTCTAATATTTGTACTCTTAACTAAACTATATTGCCACTGTTTGTATACGGACTATTGGCAGCGTTATATATTCTTTAGATGGTTCTCAACCACTGTGCCGCGGCACACTAGTGTGCCGCTAAACCTTTGACGGTATGCCGCGAAAAATTAAGAATGAATTGTATTTATGTAATTGTATGAAACAGTGCTTCTCAAACTTTTGCACTTGGCGACCCCTTTTACCCGAGAAAATATTTTCGCGATCCTGGGTATAGAGGTATATAAATTAGGAATACGAATTAAAACATTTGCTAAAATTTCTGCGACCCCCAAATTTTGTTACGCGACCCATATTTTCAGAAACACTAATATATATTAATAGTGAAACGTAGTTGGCTGGATAACCTTTTGCAGTCGAACCACTGTACCGATTCCTATAAATCGGTACAGTGTAATATCGTTAGAAAAATCTAACCCTCGAATTTCTGCCACAGCCAAAACTTTTTGTCGTTAGTCATAATTTAAAAATTAAGGAATAATAATTAAATTAAAATTATAGTTTCTCTAAAAAGACAAAATTCGCAGGTGACTCTATAACTTAATAAGGGCCGCCATTTAATGATCCCGTGTACGAATATGTAATCTGAATATAATAAATAATAAAAAATATAATAATCTGTTAATAAAAATTCGTTGTTAAATCTAAATTAATATTTAAAATATTTACGTGTGCCGCCATATTTTAAAATATTAAAAAGTGTACCTAAACAGAAAAAAGGTTGAGAACCACTGCAGGGAAACACCACGTTATAATTAACCTCTAATTAAGTAACTGCTACCAGTGCCGTGCCAAGAAATTCAGCCGCCTGTGTGCAACTGTTAATTGGCCGCCTCTATTCAATCAATAAAACAAAAATTAAAAAATTAATAGTTATAATTATACAACTTTAAATAATTTCATATATTTTATCAGTAATAATACTTAACAGTCATAACATCTTGGAAATTATAATAAATTATAAAATTTTCATTACACGTAATTGTAATATTAAATAAACTTCAAACTTCACTACACACAAAAATTAAATACACTTATCCCTCGATTTGCACGGTACTCAATTTACACGGTTTCGCTTTTATACGGTTTTTAAATGAAGACAAAAAAATTTTTGGAGTTTTATTTTGATTGTTTTGCATTATGTCATTTATAAATTAAAAGAATATCATATTGTCACGTTTTGTGGGTTTACGAGTTCGTAGAGATTAACAAAGAGTGAATACATCTATATTTCGTATAGTCCAATTTATTTATACATAAAACAAAATAATCTTGTTTCAGTATAACTAAATTCAATACAAAATCCAATAAAAAATCCAATAATTATCTCATACAACACTAATCTATGTCTTTAATTCAGAATAACTCACAGTTCTTCTTAATCCACTTTCGCTTTCACAATTTATAGCTCACTATTAACTTTTATTGTCCAAGTCTCGCAGTTCAACTAAACTCAACTCAGGCTTACAGCTGGCCTATTTATACAAGTTTTCTACATTCTAGATCGTACGATAACTGTTGAGTTAAGAATCATCTTGTTTCTAGAAATTCTGTAACAATATTCCTTTCTGCTGAGTTCAGCTACCAATGGCGCAATATTGTTTTTTTTTGAACTGTATTCGGTGCTAATTAATGTTTAGGTTTTCATTTTCAAAAATAAATTGAAAAAGTATAAGCATTAAATTGTGTCTAAAAAATAATGAACCAATCCCCTTTTTTTCTTTAATCCTTATCTCATTTTATACGATCATAAAGAATCTATCCTCGACTTTTCTTTATCTTCTTTAGATCGATTTACACGGTTTACAGTTTAATTGAACATATTCTTCTATTTTGTATGAATTCTGCGTCTCGTTTTACACGGTTTCGGTTTGCAACGGTTTCGTTTTACACGGTTTCGGTTTCGGTTTCGGATTTTTCCAGGAACGTATAAATCGAGGGATGAGTGTATTTAATTAGATAACAAATAATTTAATATTTTCAAAAATAACATACTAATATGAAAGCAAAACAATTTACAAGAAATAAGTTTGGCATGCTTTAATAAGAGCAAATTCCGAAATAAGATCGTGTAAATCAATTTCATCCAATAGTTTATGCTCTATTGCTATAATTGATAAATTTGCTAGGCGTTCTTGTTGCATTGTTGCTCTAAATACTTTTTAATTATCTTCAATTTGGAAAAAAAAACGTTCGCCAGAAGCTACAGAAACGGGCAGAATTAAAATTCTGTTATTGATCAATTGCATTGATCAATAACAGAATTTATTGATGACGTTGCCTTATAAGTATGAGTGGTGATAAATTGAGGCAATCATAAATCAAGAATACCTGTATTTAAATGTATTGGATAGTAAACTTTTAAAATAAAATTTAATCTAAGTGCGACAAATAAATTAGGAAATGTGCCTTGAAGATTGTTTTTAAAAATATATTGAAGTACGATATATGGCTGTGAAACAATGTTTTCTGCTTTTATACTCTATGTGCCTTTTTATTGGTTTTTAATTTTATTTTATATCTTGTTTTATATTTTTGCGACATTCAGTTTGGCCGCTGGTGTGCGAGGCACGCCTTGCACATATATCAGGCACGGCACTGGTCGCTACTACTTCTAAATAATTATTTTAACTTTAGTTTTATTATTAATTGGTTTTAATTCTTTTGTAAAATAATAAGCGTGACTGCTGATTAGTGTGAGTTTCTGTGCAGTGGTCTGATATTTACAATTTTAAGAATATAATATACATATATTATCATATCGGTTGTTATATATTTTGAATATCAAGACTGATAAGGAATACTAAAAGAAGTTTAAGAGATTTATAAATATATGCCTACAGATATGATATGCCTTAACAGAGAAAGAGGTTATGAATTTTTCAAAAATTACAAAGATCACTTATTCTTCCTTAGTATGAACGATGAACTCAAGAAAGAAAGATTTATAGGAAAATGTTCTGTTTATCAAAAGCATAATATTCCGTTTTAAATCTATAGAAGTTTAAAATGGAAGCAAAAATGAATAAGTGGATTTAATGGACATTGTCATTTCCTAAGTTAGATTATAACAATTTCTGTCGAAGCAATATGAAATTCTCTTTCTTGAAGTTTTTGCTTATTTAATCTCTTACGCGTAAATTAAATATTTTAAATTCCAAAAGTAATTTATAGGATCGCTATTAAATGAACAAGTTCTCTCATAACATTTAACTCGAGAATATAGATGGATCCATACCCATAAAAAATTTTTATTCCTTTTGAGTCCTTTCTCTTCCCTTATATACTTTCATATTTACTTATTCATCTACTCATTCACTCACTCGTAGTCAAAAACTATTATACTATTTAACAATAAGCAAGATACTTAAAATTGATATACACAGTAACCATTATAATCAATAAAAATTTTTAATTAATATAGTACTCATTTTTAAGTATTACTATAATATTCATTTTATAGAACAGGTTTAAAGAAACAAGTCAAAATTTTTATAGTGATTTTGAAGGTTCCAAAATAAAATATTTACCATAATTTTTATTTTCAAATAATAAATATTTAGCGTCGAAAGCAATATATAAATGTATGTATAACATTAATTCACAGCTCATAGATCTGATATTTTGTTACAAAATAAATAAACAAACATACATGATGAGTTCCTGTCAAAGTAAATGTTTTTCCAGCTCCAGTCTGACCATATGCAAATACTGTACAGGAAAAACTAGAAAGAGAAAATTATATTTTATATCTAAAAAATAAATAAATAATTTAAAAATGATTAAAATCAGATTATCAATACCCTTCTAATGCCATATCTATCATCTTTTTAATTCCACAAAATTCAAAAACATCATCTTGGGTTGCTTCTGGTTCAAAAACTACATTGAATGTAAATACATGTGATTGATTGGGCACTTGATCTTCCATCTATAAATATAATTTTTTATTATTACATATCATAAATTACGATAATTATATGACAATAACTAATAAAATACTATACACAAAAAACAAATAATTAGTATTCTGAAAAATTAACTAAAGATTATTTATAGACCTATACTTAATACAGTAGAAGCCGCTTATTGGAATCCCTTTGGGACCGATCTATTTTGATAACATTAAGCAGTGCATGTCAAGAAAGTAGTTTTCGTTTTTTTTATTATCGTTATACAGTATATACTATACTTATGCTGTTATGTATGGTGTAACCTCGATTCAATATTTTCGTCGGGACTCCTGAAAAAATTAAGGATACGGGAAAATGATAGATGCGGGGCTATATAAAATGAAAATTAGATTAAAAGATAATGCTAATAATAATAGTAGTAATAATAATAACTCTATAATGGATCGAAGAACAATTGTTGAACTTTATATTACATAATCAATTAAGAGAAAAAGAGAAGTGAAATGATTTACATTTATAGTTAATGTTGCCAATTCCAATTTACGGAAAATCACGAAGTACTGGAGTAATAATAAGAAAATTATTATATCAAAAATAATTTTTAACATTTTCAATAAAGGCAATTATAAAGTCACTAAATCACTATATCAGCAATTTTAATTTATATATTTCGTCATAAAAAAAATATTAAAAATCAACAGATCTGGCAACAGTAACGCCACGCCATTCGTAAAGGCGACACGTGCGGTGAAACCACCTAAAGGCGCTGCGAAGTTTTGAAAAGCAGTCATATTTGTCTGTATGAACTTATTAAATCAAAATCTTATATCGATCTAATATTTATTAATTAAAAAACATCAAAATCTTACATCGATCTAATATTTATTAATTAAAAAAACGTTCACAAATCAGATTTTTCCACTTAAGTCGAATGTGATTATTTTAAATGGAGAACAAGTTTTTTATAATTATATAATACTTATGCTGTTATGTATGGTGTAACCTCGATTCAATATTTTCGTCGGGACTCCTGAAATGTTAGCTAATGGCCGGAATCTCACAAAGCAAGAACCAATTTCTATATTTTCCATAGAGTTAATACTTCGATTAGCGCGAGAAATTCGTGGAACCAATTATTCGCGCTAATCGAGGCCTACCTGTACTACCAAACGTTGAGATTACTTTCCAACTAAAATCACAAAAGTTAGGAAAACGTTGGTTAAACAAAGCAGTTTACCCATGTGATTTGTTATGAAAAAGTCATTTCCCATTGCTACTAATATACTTGATTTTCATTTTCTATTTTACGTAAAAAGTCATTTCCTATTGCTACTAATATACTTGATTTTCATTTTCTATTTTACATTTTTTCTCACCCATTTCACAAATGCAACGAACTCATGGTAAAATAAAAATAAAATTAAATTAAACAGTAAAATAAAATTAAAACAGAATCTCACAACAATGGTCACACAATCACTGAAATGGTGAATGTTAGAAACCAAAAAATAACTAAAATACAGTCACAATTCAAAACTTTAAACTGAAATAGCTAAAACTAAAATTGATGCGATTGAGTCTTATAAAAATGTGATGTCATCGATAGCTTGTTGATCATTAAATAATTACTAATAATTAAGAAAAATTAATTAATTGAGTTAATATAATTCAATTTTAGGATTCTTTTTATTAATCTCTTAAAAAAGTAATACATAAAAGTGAAAAAAAAAAATATATAAAAAATATTATTATATCACAAATCGTGAAAGCCTCGCAGGCCGCACAAAATAGCTTGGCGGGCCATCTTTTGGACAGCCCTGCTCTATAAGGTAGTGGTTTCGAAACTTTGTGTCTGTGCCTTCTCATTTTCATAAGTCTAATTTTATAAATACTTTTTACTTACAATTTAATACTACAAAACAACATACCATATTTTGTATAAATAAAGTTCTTATACATAAAAAATATATATTTATTATAGTGTAATAATTTTTAATACAATTAAACAAATCTTATAAAGAAAAAACAAAAAATAGAATACATGTTTAATACAACATAATATTTAATATGATAGGTGGGCTTGTTTTCAGCACAAATTCTTTCAAATTTGTGTCATTGAAGATGCTGCTACCTGCAATTCTTTTTCAATCACTAAACAAGATTGATATTTTGTCTTTAAAACGCTACGAACTGAAAGTTGCTGGGTACATGAACTTAACTTCTTTGCTGATTCACTTTTTTTTCAACACTAATTTGAATTTTTGTTTGTTTGTCTCAAAAATGATGTTTTTAGATTGTCTCAAAAATGATGTTAATTCTTGAGTGCCCCCCTTGCAATAGACTAGCACCCTATTAGGAGTGCACACCCACAGTTTGGAAAACTCTGCTATAAGGTATGCTCTGACATATGTAGATTTAATTTATCTAGTGTTTCACAGAACATTCTACTTATATAAGTTAGGGACTGCATGTATTATTAAGAATAAAATGAAGATACGATACTAATTGATATTCTGCATTTGAAAAGATGGCTTGAATCTGAAGATAAGAAATGATTGTAATTACAAAAATAAGTATGCATTTTAAAGATTTTATTTAAATATTAGTAAACCGTTGCAGCAATGTCAACAATAAAAAAATATGTTGGTGATCGATGAATGATTTTATAATTTAATGATTTCAAAATTTTATATAATTAATAGGCAAAATTTCTTTATTATTAACAAATTTTGTCTTATTAATTAATAACATACTTCTTTATAAAAATTAATTACGGAATTTTTGGAATAACTGGAAATAAGAAATTACAAATTATCTAAAGCTCACTGGTGATGCTGCAATATATAATTTACCATGAGAAAATACATTTTTCTAAATAAACTCCAATTGAATTCAAAAATTTGTCTTGTATCTTAATTATTGTCATTCCATACGCTGATTTCACTGGAAACTTCTTCACCATTCAAACAAAAATTTATGATAAGTCATTCTGGGAATTAAAGCATGTTTGCCAATTGGTCTCTTCTCAATCATTTTCTCAACGATTAATTTAGTGCTGTTTGATAATCAGTCTCCTGTTACCTTATTTCTTAGCAGCATTACAATTATTCTGCATTTTATATCTAATTAATTAGGAGTAATTCCAGAATTTTCTGTTGAATTTAATTAAATACTCCACTAGGACTAAAGTTTTTCGCCAGAAGCTGAGAGACGTTTCCAGACCCAGGGATAAAATTTACATGGGATCCGAGTACAGTGGTGTCTTGTAATTCGACATCCCGCAATTCATTGGTCTCATAATTCGACATTTGAGTTTCGCAGGTTGGCGCATGCGCGTGCATGGAACTGTGTGATGTCATTTGCTATTTGTCAGTTCTTTTTGGGCTACTTTGATGTTTGCCCATGTTGTTTGTGTTAATTTTCCATTCTACATTTTTCAGAAAGTAAAAAATTTGCAATTATTATTATTATTTTTTTTGAGTGAAATATAAGGATGGGTTCAAAGGGAACTGACCAGAGGAATAATTCCAAAAACAACAACACTCGATTGAGCAAAGAGATGATGAAAAAAATTGTAGATAAAGTGCAGGAAGATAGAAGAAAACAACAACACTCGATTGAGAAAAGAGGTGATGAAAAAAATTGTAGATAAAGTGCAGGAAGATAGAACAATTAAAATGTAACTCAAGTAGAGCATTCCTAGGACAACTGTGGCAACGTTTTGCAACAAAGAGAGAAGATTATGGGTACTAGGATGTCTGCTGGAAGACTTCATTCCAACACCCAAGGGTTAATAAAAATTGTGTTATGTATAAAATAGTGTATTTTGTAATTCAGTGTGTTATACAATAGTAAAATAAAGTAAATAATATAGTGTATCTCTCTCACCTTACCCGTAAGTTAGCCTATATTATTTACTTTATTATGTCTCTCTCACCTCAGCCATTAGGGGAAGTATATTTTGTAATTTAGTGTATTATACAATAGTAAAACACATATAATAAATATTTTGTAATTCAGTGTGTTATACAATAGTAAAACACATATAATAAAGTGCATTTTGTAATTTAGTGTGTTATACAAAATAGTAAAACACATATAATAAAGTAAATATTTGTATCTCTCTCACCTCACCCGTTAGGGGAGTGGGATGGGGATGATAACGAATTAATCTATTTTACATAGTCTTATATGGGAAATATTGTAGGAGTCCAACAATGAATTAATCTATTTTCCATAGTCTTATATGGGAAATATTGTCCCGCAAGTCGACAATTTCTCAATTCGCCATTACTTCGGCGACGGATTAGTGTCGAATTGCGAGTTCGGCGACGGATTAGTGATGAATTGCGAGGCACCACTGTATATATATATTAGAATATTAACATGTTTCAGCGACGGATTAGTGTCGAATTGCAAGGCACCAATGTAATTTTAGAGTTATAAGGTTGGGACAATTTATTACTTTCACTTTGGACTCTAATTTTCAGTACCGTCTTTTTACAGCTAATTGGGGCATAAAAAACCAGCGACGGATTACTGTCGAATTGCAAGGCACCACTGTAATTTTAGAGTTATAAGGTTGGGACAATTTATTACTCTCACTTTGGACTCTAATTTTCAGTACCGTCTTTTTACAGCTAATTGGGGCATAAAAAACAAATTGTGGGCTGATATGCAGACCCTTGTGAATCCCGAGCCGGGGAATTTTACCCGATTATCTCTCTCCTCTCATCGGCCCTGTTTTCGCTGCTCATTTGAAAATGTATCTGCCTCGAGGCACACTGCCATGAATCCCACTTAATCTTTCTTGATGTCATTACACATTCTGACTGCTGGCAAATGACTGTAGGGTTTAAAAACAGGAAAGTTGTTTTGCTTGCTCAAAAATGTGAACTCAGTACATGGTGATTCTAAAGCCATTCAGTTAAGCTAAAATGAATGATTTTTATGAATTAATGTAAAATTTTCATCCGACAGATGTTGTAGTGATGTCATAAATACGACTGAAAGAATTTATTTCATTTTTACATACGTTTTATATATCTGAATCTGTCAAGTAATAAATATAATCTAATATTTTTGGTAATGTATAAATATAGAAAAATAACAGTGAGGCCTTTGAGAGTATATACAAATAAAAGTATAATCTATCTGGGTTTGAAATCTTCTTACACCTAATTTATTTTTATATTTTTCTTCCCTATTATGCATTTTATTTGCCTGCTTATTACTATCCGTTAGTCTTAGTGATGATCAATGTACACATGGTTATTGTTGTTGCTTGGAGAACGATGATGATGTATAGTCTTTGTGAGAATTTCTACAAATAGAATTGTCTAATTTTGACACATGATTTCTGTTAGTCTTAGTGATGATCAATGTACGCATGGTTATTGTTGTTGCTTGGAGAACGATGACGATGTATAGTCTTTGTGAGAATTTCTACAAATAGAATTGTCTAATTTTGACACATGATTTCAGATTGATATCTTGACTAATCAAGATGTCTCTGAAAAATTTTAGAATCAACTTATTTCATCTATAGCAGTGGTTCCCAACGTTTTTCTGGCCAAGCCCCACCTAAGCATCTCTAAAATCCTGATGCCCCCGTACATATAATTTTTATTATTTGAAATGTGAACTCCTATTCAGGTGGAGGAAGCCTAAAAATCCACTGGCCACATGGCATCCATGAAAGAGAAAAATAAAAGAACAAAAAGAACAGTTGAAGTATTGAGGAAGAAATCACTAAGAAATTGTTAAAAAATAATATGAAGTGATATGAAAAAACAGCAAAGTTTCAAAATCGCCTTGTACATTCTGATTTTAATTTTAAAAATTTATATGCCACAATATATATTTAAATGCTGTATATGAGATCCCTAAAGCCATAAGAAATGCAAAAAATTCACTGTTATTATAACTCATTCTCGAATTGCCCCCTTAAAAATCAAATTGCCCCTCTGTGGAGCATGCACCCCAAGTTGGGAACCACTGGTCTACAGAGTTATCCCAATCACACATATTGGATGGAATATCTACTTAAACTGATTGAAGATAATCTATTCACTTATTAAACTGAACTTTTCGGAAGACATTAAAATGATAGTTCAGGTTAGAAAGAGAAAATTTAGTTGTTTTCTTGCACAAAAGTATGATGTGACAACATGGCAGACCTAAAGCCATTCACATACATTACTATGGGTATAAATTGCAATGATTGTAATGCCAACAAAAGTACCAAACAAAAGAGACAACCTATAGGTCAAAGTTCATAAAAGAATCAGAGGTGAAATTGATACCATTTCCGAAATATACATATCTTTTTATACAAATCTTTAACACAACGGAACCGATGACTGCACATTTAACTACGTATTGGTAGGGTGGATTGTTAACTATAATAAATAATCATTATTATAGCAATCTATCTCGATTATATCATCGATTTGACTCCTGTTTCTTTTTATGATCGTTGACTTATAGATTGACTCTTTTACTTGGTACTACTTTTACTGGACTTTACAAAATTAAAATTGTACTATCTTGCGGCTCAAATTCAAATTGCAGGCAAGTTATTTTGTGTATTTTTTGTGTCTATTACTCTTCTTTTGTTCTTTTATTACTGTTCTTTAGTTTAACTGATGATCAATCTACACATGCTAATTTGTTATTTGGAGAAATGATTGTTGGTGTATAGAGATCATTGCAAATGTTTTCACCAAAAGAACTGCCTAATTTTGACACATGACAATAGATTGTTTCCTTGACCAACTGAGACATTTCTTAGAAAATTTAAGTGTGGTGTCTTTTGATATTTCATATACAGAAATGAGCTGTCAACTAAAGTGAATGCAATGGCGAATGGATGAGGGGAGATATTGTAATACGACTACTGACTGTCAACTAATTCACTCACTCCCGCTGAATATCCCTAAAGTTATTTGAAAGTATCCACTGGCTGTACAGGTTATAAAAAGATTATTCAGTTTTATTTTCTCATGCAAGAAATATCGTCGTCACAAACATTGTTAATTAAATTAAAAAAAACAGATATTAAAATAAAATGGAATATGTTTGTACAATTTATTACTTTTTTTGCTCTTTAAGTATTATATATTCTTCTTAACTATTAAATTATATGTAATTATCGTGTGAAAGATAAAATCTAACTAAACCTACCAGAAAGCCCACGTCAGGTCGACACATTGCGCCATCTATTGAACAAGTTATAAAATTATACAATATTTGAATGTTTTAATTTTTTAGTACAGGTATTTTAAAAAAATATTTAATAGTCACAAACTCTAAGTTCAGCTCATAGAAAACTCAAATCAGAAGGATTTATAAAGTTTCATTGTATAGTCTTCGAGCTGTTTCAGTCTAAAGTTGTACGTGACACTAATGAGGATAAACAAATTATTATATAGATTAAATTAAAGAGAATTTTTTTTTATATCTTTACAATATCATGATAATAAATATCACTTGTACATAATTTAATAATTAATAAAATCATATTTTTCAAATGCTTGAAATATTATATACCCCATAAAATTCAAATCTTTCAGTAATTTAAGATTATTTTAGTCCTGTTCACCTCAAACTATCAAAAGTCTATTGTATTCTGTGATTATTTTGCAATTGAGAACACTGAATTTGTATTTTTGATAATCATAATATGATGGATGATTTTCAGATTGATTCAATCAATTGAAATTTCCTTTGCAGGTTTTAATTCTGTTTTCTATCTTTTAATTTGTTTGAATAATACTTTTGATGAGATTCAAAACACAAATACTTTTACTAAAATTTCTTTGATATTTCTTAGTAACCATAAAAAATTATGTAAATGTTTTTCCTTATAATTTCATTCTCTAAGTCATGGGGAAAATTATATGAAATGGAAGCATTTAAAAAATAATAATATATTTGTAAGTTGTTCATTTATTGTAAAAAGTAGTATGGATCTTTATTAAATAAATGCATGTGAAATATACCATTCAGGTAACAATGGTGTTGAGACCATTGCTAAGATTACCTGAAAAAACTGATCTGGTTTTCATTGACTTAGAAAGAAACTAATTGCGGCTCTCAAGTATTTGAGATTGTTCTATGTGACTCATAGTGGCAAAAAATTTGGCCATTTCTGATATAGTATACTAACTAATTATAATTTTTAAAATATTTAAAAAATAAATTTAATATTTACCTCAATTGATGAATCTCTTAATTTAGAATTTTAAAATATTTAAAAAATAAATTTAATATTTACCTCAATTGATGAATCTCTTAATTTTCTTAAACATTTCTCTATTTCTAATTTTCTATTTTTAAAAAAAGCATCTGAATTCAGATCCAATGGAAATGTTTGATGTTGACATAAAAAAGCATCTGGAATGTCACATTCATAAATCTCATCCCAAAAATATAAACAAAACAAACTAATAAATGTAGAACCTTCTCCATGAATACCTGAATTTAGTTAAATAAAAAAATTCCAACATTATATTTTATTTAAATTTTGTAAAATGGACAGAGAAATTTTTTACAAAAGTAAATCCATATAAGTTATCAATCAAATAAATTATCATTTAACTATTTAGTACTATTCTACATTTTCAGAATTCTCAATTAATATAACTATATAAATAATTACAATGCAGAAATTTCAATATACTAGTTTCATTTATCTGATATTTTAAAATCCATATAAAAATAAAATTATTTTCAGCATGAGGTTACTCTCTTTATACTGCTTTTATCTGTGAATTATAAAAAAACATTCAATCTTAGCACTAATAATATAGATGGCCCCAAAAGCATAGATATACATTATAGAAAAAATGTAGACTAAGGGTTCAAACTTAAGAGTTTATTATATGAAAGTTTAGATTTTGATATTAATAATAACTTTATTACATATTTTAATTATATTTAATAAGAAGTTTGATTAATTGTTTCCGGATTTTAGGTTTAGAAATTATAATTTAATGACTAAGAATTGTTGATATTTTAAATATAGGCTATGTTCTATTTTTAATGTTATGAGCTGATGATGATTAATAAAATAACTGAAAGAACTTCTAATTGATTTGTTTCAATCTGAATTTTATTTGAGCATCATTTTCTGACTGCTATTAGTGATAAGATTGAACATTTTTTTTTATATTTTTAGCACATTTTCCAAAAGAAATTAAGCTATATAATTATCTCTATATTTCATAACCAGCTACAGCTTGTATATATTATCAGATTTAAATTTTATATATAAGTTAAAAAGAGAATTTTTCAGAATTTTAAAACAAACATCTTAACAATAAACTTTAAAACTTTCTATGTTAAAATTTTTTAATTTAAATTGGATATGAATGACAAAACAAACAGTTGCAATTTTGTTGTTCTTTTATGCATATTCCACATTATAAAATTATTTAAAAAGTTCTTTATTACCGTATATGTAAAAATAAGCCTTACTTCAAAGTGGAAAAATAATAATTTATTAAAGAAGTACTTTTGACTTTAAAAATTCATCATCAGCTTTTTTACAAACATTTAGAATACAACGTTTTTGGAATATAAGTTTTAGAATGTTATTTAAATTTGAATTACTTATAATTAAAGAATTATATAAATATTAAGGTTACATACATAATAAACAAGTTAGAGGAAGAAAAGGTTCATCTAAATAATTATAAATTAAAATAAATAAATAAATGGATAAAATAAATGAAAATATCTCCAACCTTGGGACAAAATAATACATAAAATGCACTTACAGTACAATATCATAAAGCTATTGAGCCTTTAAACAAAGCTGTAATAAAGCATAATAAGTTTTTAAAATATAGTCCAAAAGGCACCTTCCATAATTTAAAGAGCATTAAACCACCAACACCACCATTTCAACGGGCCAGAGTATATATCATTCCCATCTATAATATTGAACTTGATAGGCAAGAAGTGTATGTTGGTAGCACTATGAGATCTTTAGACACCCAATTAAAAGATCACCAAAACAACATAAGAAAAGCAAGCTTCGATACGGCACTCATCAAATACTGCTACCAGTATGACATCACCGTCCAATGGAATTGAGCGCATGTCGTCAGGAGGATAAGTAAAGCAGAAGACATAAAAATGGCTGAAGCCATCATCATTGAGCAATATAATAATAAAATTTATGTTATAAATGATAACCGACCTGTTATTATATCTCCTCAGTGGCTTATATAACTTCCCCCATGTAATTTTGTTTATTTTATCTATTTATTTATTTAATTTGTAATTTATTTAGATGAACCTTTTCTTCCTCTAACTTGTTTATTATGTATTTAACCTTAATAATTATATAATTCTTTAAGTATAAGTAACTCAAATTTAAATAACATTCTAAAACTTATATTCCAAAAATGTAATCTAAATGTTTGTAAAAAAGTTGATGATGACTTTATAAAGTCAAAAGTATTTCTTTAATAAATTATTATTTTTCCATTTTGAAGTAAAGCTTATTTTTACATATACAGTCATTCTATAAGTGGAAGATTACATATACATTATTCTTTATTACCTTCTGCTGGCTGAAAACTTAAAATTATAAAAATAAAAATGCAATTTTTATTTTAATAATTTTCACAATTTTTATTATTTTCAAATCATGATTAAAAACAAAGTGCAAAAAAATAAAACCACCAAATATTTTATCATTCTGTTGCATATCCAGTTTAAGTTAATGGAATTTTAAAAAATTTATTGTATATAGTAGGTCCTCATTTAACATTGGGGAAATGTTTTCCTGAAAATCATGATGTTACTGAAACTGAAAATACCATTGAACTAGCATATAAATTTTCCAAGGGGTAATTTCTATATTCAATCCCAGATCCTCTGAATGGAAAGCAGAATTGTTTGCACTCAGTTAATCTGATTGTCTTGTGTGCTGTATAGATTAATTTAATACATTGTTCATAGATAATATTATATACTTTAGTTAATGCTCATATAAAATATAATTATTATGTTTCTATAATTATAAGGTTTCTACCTCATTTTCTTTTTATGAAGAAAAAAAATGAAAGAAAACAGGGCTTTATTCCATTTTTCCATCTTAAAATTTTTAATTTTTTAATTAATTAGTTCAGTTTTTCTGGCAACATAATGTCAAAATGACATTAAGTGAGGCAATGTTAAATGATGATGTACTGTCTATGTTTTCAAAACATTATTCTCTCTTTGGCATGTAAAATCTTCAACAATATTTCTATGTTATAATACAGTGGCTCTTAACCGGTGTTCCCCGGAACACTGATATTCCACAAAATTATGAAAGCGAGGTCTACTTGAATGACCTTAGTGTACTGCTCAACTGCATTTTATAATGTAGGCAAGATTCAACTTGCATTTTTGAATAAACTATTAAACAGACTTACCCACAAAAGCACTTAAGATTTTGCTACAGTTTTTGATATCATATTCGTGTGAGCTAGGCTTTTCAACATTAATGACCCTAAAAACTAAAAAATGCAAAAGACTTAGGAATATTAATGAAGAAATGAGGGTAGCTTTTTACATATTAGACCTGAGATTGCTCAAATCTGCAAAGGACAATTAGCTCAGGCATCACATTAAACTTATTTAAAAACGTTCCATTTTTCCAAAAGAGTTACTTATAGTTCTTAAGAATATGTTTTTTAAATAATGTTTTTACTGTTATTTAATGTGTAATGTATAATTTCTAATAAAATACATGTTCATGCATATTTTTGTTGTTTGTTTTATGATCTTAGTGATATAGTGTTCTGCAAATTTTCTTTACAATCAAAAGTGTTCCGTGACTTCGAAAAGGTTAAAAACCACTGTTATAATATTTCTTTTTGATAGTGTTTTATGACTTTCATATATCTAAATGGATATAATATAAATTATTTTAAATTTGTTCTACTGCATTATTATTTTAAACTATTGCATTAAAAATAAATTTATACAAAAGTGCTTTCCTCATATAATAAAAAATAATAAAAAGTTTATTGGTTCTTTTCAAATTAGCATTTATTTTTACATAATGATATAATCTACTGATATAATCAAATGAAATGCAACTTTGTAATATAATTTCCCTTTTACAAAATTCAACTTTATTTTAAAAATCATCAACTGTTCATAATTAATTCAGAAATGACTACATATCATCCATTAAAATACAATACAGTATTAAAAAGATAAAACAGAACTTAATTATAATATTCTCACTTTAATAATACATCTATAATTTCAAAAAATTAATATGCATATTTATATCTATTGGAATTTGTCTCAACAAATTCCAATAGATATAATATTTAACAAATGTTTTATAGTATTATAATTTGGTTTGCCAATTTTGGTTTTAATGTTATGTAACATATGTAGGTTCCTCTTATATACTAAATTCATATGCAATTTCTTAGATGTTTCTCTTATTGCTTTCATTTTGCCTATTGAATATGCTACTAGCATAACAACAAAGAAGTGAACAAAATCAGGTTAGCTTCCTAACTTTACTCAATTTTTTATTGGGCATTACAACAACTCAGTCTATTCTCTTCTAAATTTTTTAATATATTTAAATATATTGAGCATATGAATTTATAAGTGTAATCATGTAATGATCATATTACCATATTCCAGATTATTATTGTATTCTATTTTCTCCTTTGCTCCCATGCAGTGAGTGAAAAATCTTTTAAAATATAAGTGTATCACTACTCTCTTACAGCTATGTGAGTCATTAGACCATGCCAGGTTCAATATAGGGCTAAAGATCAGCTTCTTATGCACTTTAATTGTATACTACCCTTGCTCTATAAGAGAGCGACATTACAATTTTATTTTAAGATTTTAATAAAGTGGAAATTAAATTATTTTAATTTAATTTAATACATAATTTCATTAAAGGATTAGCTATTTGTATTTTTAACTAAATATTTCATCAGAAAATTAATACATTACAACAATCACTTACTCATAAATAATTCATCAGAATGATTTTTGTTAAAATATACCTCTACTGTAACCACAATTTAAGTAATATAATCTTCCATACCACTACTGGGAAACAGGATATATAATTTCAAAAAACTATGGCAAAAATTAATGTTTTAAAATTATATTAAATTTACAATAATTATTAATTCATCCAGACTGAGAAATCTGAAAAATGTAGAATCTAAAAAATATAATAACTTAATAGCTAATAAATCACAATTTAAGTAATATAATCTTCTATACCACTACTGGGAAACAGGATATATAATTTCAAAAAACTATGGAAAAAATTAATGTTTTAAAATTGTATTAAATTTACAATAATTATTAATTCATCAAGACTGAGAAATCTGAAAAATGTAGAATCTAAAAAATATAATAACTTAATAGCTAATAAATGACAGTTATTAATAAAAATATGTTTATTTTATTTAGTTACATTGAGAAGAGAGCATTTATACTATTTTAAAAATCATTTTTATAAGGAAATCTAAAAATAAAATTTAATTTTATACCATGAATAAATCCTTCATTGGAATAATATTCAAGAACTAATTCTTCAACACCAATTACTTCAATATCACCTTCACATAGAGAATCAGAAGAAGCAGAAGAAATAAACAGATGTGTTCTGCCAGGTAATGTACGGGGTAATAATCGGCCTTTTATTACATGCTAAAAGAAATTTAAATTATTAAATAAATTTGAAATTATTAATTAAGTTTATAAAGTTAATTCTAACCTGTGGAATTTCTCTGATATTCATCTTATATTCATCATTAAACTTAAACTGATATTTCTGTGTTAATGAATCACTTAAACGTTTAGCTCTGTTATGTAAATTCAAACGATGACCATATCTGACATATTCATCTTCCAAAGCTCTCAGTATTACAGACATACTCTAAAATTTATAAAAATATTTACTTAAAAAATTTATTGATGTAAAGTTACAATATATAATTTTTTATAAAATCATTAACCAGAGTATTCAGAGTTGCTCAAAAATTTCTAATACATAATACAGTTTTTTTGTGTCAACTCTTATACTATCAAAATATTAGGCATCTTGGCTAGTAATAAAGATATTTTAAATTAGTTTAATTTAAAATATCTTTAAATTACTATCCTACTCTAGGATATGAATAGTAAATTGATAATTTACCATGCAGCAATATAATTTTACCATATAATTTATTTATTATAGTGTTTGGAATCCATTGACTCTTTGAATCCAAGTTGAACATTGATTTAAATAGCCTATTATGTCACAATGACATCACTTATTGTTAATCATTGTGATGTCATGTCAATATATATATGATGTCTTCTCAAATGTTATTTTGATTTTGGGATGAGAGAAATTTATTTTTGAAATTTTAACTAAAACATGGAATTTGTATATATGATGTCTTCTCAAATGTTATTTGATTTTGGGATGAGAGAAATTTATTTTTGAAATTTTAACTAAAACATGGAATTTTAGTATGTAGAGCTGTAAAATTCGTAACAAAATAATTTTGCCGATAATACAAAAATTTTGGTCAATTCTGTTTATAGAATATTTTTTACTTATTTCTTCATTTATTGCTTTATTTTTACAGATAAATTTAGTAAAATATAAGTAAACAACTAATGTAAACAACCACAGGTTATAAAAGGGGCATGGCACTTTTATTGTTTTATGGCATCCAGTCATTTTAAGGGAAATTGCAGACAAGCCTACTTTACTGTGCTGCATGTGATATTGGGTGTAGTGTGTTAACAAAGTATCTCAAGGCAAATTAGAGTAGGATAGAAAATGTTATAGCTGTTTATGTAGACAATTCTTATATATGTTATGTTTTTTGTTATAAATTCAAAAATTTATAAAAAATTAAAATAAAAATTATTGAAATAAAAAAAAACATATCAATAAACACATTTTATTAAAAAATGACAATATTTTAATAAATTTTTGCTCATTTTTTGACTAAGTAATTAATTAAAATTTGTATAATACAGTCGATTCTTGTTATTCATGGATTCCGTGTTCGCATATTCAACTATTCACGAAAATTTATTTGTAACCACAAAATTGATTTCCGTGGCACTTTCATGCTTATTTGCAGATTCCTGCTGAGCTGCTAAAATTCTATTACCAATGTAAATTCTCTCTTTCTCTCTAATAAAGGAAGTTGTTTGTTACCAAATGTAGGCTCTATGTTGTTCTGCCAAAAAAAGTCTCATTACTTATCCTTGCTCATTCCACAGACTGCAAGTAGGTCAAAAGCCTGTTCATATCATCTGCAGGTCTAACAGAAGAATATGACCTTATGCTTGAATGCAGCCTCAAATTTAGATGGCTAACTTCCTGCACATTTGCTCCTTACACAGAGATTTTAGAAGATCTGAAGCAAAAAGCAACGCAGACATGGCTGATGCAGTTTTTCAATGCAATTCAGGAAGACAATGTTGCCATATCAAACATCCTGCAACATCAAACAACTACCCATCAACAATAAGATTTTATTTATTTACATACTTAGTGTTTTAAAAAATTAAAGATTACTGTAATTATAATACTGTATATAATATTGTACACTGCTTATACTATAATTATTTGTAAGTACTGTAATACACATTAAATAAGGTGTCTTTAAACAGAAAACACAAACAAAGCAAGGATGAAAATGTTGAGAAGAAAGGTTTGCAGGAGCCTAACTTTATATTTCCAATAAGCACAATGGTTCAGTATTCATGAAGAATTTACAGAACATAACTATTGCAAATAACTGGAATTGACTGTATTTTGTTTTTTTATTGATAATTTTTAAAAATATCCAATTTTCTTCATTCATACCTTATTTTATTCATAAGACTTGTTGCTATCAGAAAATAGCAAATAATGCATTTCGTTGGATGGCTAAGATTTCATATATAAAAATTGTGTTTTCTCCGATCTCATATAATAAACAAACAGAAATAAAACTCAAAAAAAAATTTTTACGTTGTTAGAATGACAATAAAAACCATAATAAATCCTACAAATTTCAATGAAAATTAAGCAAAATTTTGCAATTTTAATGTTTTTTTTCTTTTTTTTGCATATTAATTAGGCTTTTGGCATTGATCAGACTAATGAAGGAGCTTGGTTCAAGTGCAATAAATAGAGAATTGTTTTGTTGTTCTGCAGAGAATATTCTGTGCTGATATTTAAAATAATCCAGAATGTTTTTAAGAAAAAGTTGTTATAACCATGTGTTTTTCTCCTTGTTTAAAAATAGTATTGATTTCAGCAAGTGCTCTCCCCTGCCTAAAAGTGACTCAATGCTCACATTATGTAACTTTTGTTTGTTTTCTTTTTCTTTTGAATCTAACAACTGAAGATGATCTTTGATGGATCAAAAACGTTTCTATTTAATTCTTGCTTTTTTTCTGCTAAAAGCACTTTATTTTCATTATTTTTTATCATAAATATATCCTTTTCAAATCATAAGGAGGAAATAATACATGCCAGTAAATATAAATATTTGATTAATTATACTTATCTGATTGTATGTTTGATATATTCTTATAATTTCAGTTTTAACCTAAACAAGTTGTTATTACCTTTTCTGGTTGTTTCAGATGTTGATCTAAGTTGAGTGCTAATCTATCCCACCAATATCCTCTGTAATATACCCTATATACCTACATATTAAAAATATAAATTTTAAAATTTTGTTAAAAATGAGTTGTTACATCAAATAAAACAATTAACAATTATAACAAAAAAGTACCTTTTGAGCCAGTAAATCTTCCAAAAGTTTAACAGCTTCCTTATATTTACGAAGCCTTTGAAGAATATCTACACCATGGGTTAAGCAACGAATATATATATGGCCTGTTGTGAAATTTCGCAAAAACACTGGCAAATGAGAATCTCTATAAGAAAAAATATACATATACCACAAATATTAATTATTATTTAGAGTAATCCTCTCATAATTTCAATTTTGAGATAATTATTTAATGTTTTGAGATAATTGCAGTTTTACATTTGTATACCAAAATTTTGAACTCATTAATGTTTTTATAAATGCATGATTGATAAATTTCAATCTCTTTTTTAAAAGGTTATAAAGATAATTATTATTCTCTTCCCACAAATCATACTAGAATTAGTAATATTGAATGCTGAGAATTGAAAGGATGGTATTGATACATTCATCTCTACTAATCAAAATGTGTTATTTAATAGATATTTCACAGATTTTTTATTTATATTTTTTCTATATATAATTTAGATCTGTTTTCTTAATGATCTGAACATTTTTGTGCTATATAAATATTTATTTTACTCTTTACATAGTAACTGCTAAACATTATAACAGTGCAACAAATAAATATGAAAAGATATAGGGAAACTATGATATTTAAATAAGAAAAAACATATTGAAAAATATTAAAAATAGAAAAGAATAAAGTGCTTGATAGATTTTCATGTGGAGAGAATGCAATATCAGTAGGGAAACTTTTACATATAAATGAATCTTCCATTATACTAATCAAAAAGACTGAAGCTACTATGAAGTGTTACATATTGAATATTGAAAAATTTTAGTGTCTTATATGTTTAAGAACATAATTTAGAGAAAATAGAAAACATCTTTAATATATGGCCAATTTTTGCAATTGTTTTATACTGCATAAATGAAAAATAATATATATTTCTTTTTATATATTTAAATGATTATATTTATTATTTTTTTTCCTAAGCTCCCATATTTTATAGATATTTAGTTTGCCCACTATAGTACTTTTCAAGAATGTAATCTGGAAAGGCTACATTCTTGAAAAATTATTAACAAGGATTCTTGTACATTATACTATATTTAAGTAAATAAAATTACTTATGGTTGAATACACTTTTAGATTATTCTAAATCAATAAAATTTTTAATTTAAGAAAATATAAAATAACTCACTATTAGATAATAGATCAGATAATAACTAATGATTATATATACAATAAGCAATTCTCTAGTCATCTTTATTTTTGATCCTTCTCCATTGTGAAGAAGAATGTAAAATTAGATCCTTTGCTTGCCTTAGCTCAATATGGATCTCTAATAAATGAGCTATCAAGCCCTGTCTACTAATAGTAGCTCATATCATAGTATAGAATACCAAATTTATTAAAAATTAACTCAATAGTTCTTAAACTATAAAAGAATATAGACATGCATATATTTGAAAAAAGTATTTCAATGCATTTCAAACCACTCACATCAAATCATTTCATTCATCTAAACATTTATATGAGATTTACTCCCCAAATAGTTTCATTTTGTGAAATTATGAAAAAGCCACTAATTCAGTTTAAAATCATTCATAATTACTATATTTCCTGAGTTCATTTGTTAAAAGTTAAAAACTTGACAGTGCTTATGATCTGGTAGCACATTTTCATTCAAACAATGACTATTTCTCACCCTAAATTTTAAAAAATATTAAAAAATGATCATATATTATTTTAACAATTATGCTGTTTAACAGTTCTAAGGAGAATATATATATTGTTTATTATATATTTAATTAATAATAATACATTTTCAACCAAAATGTATTATTATTAATTAAATATATAATAAACAAAAATCTTTCAAATCAGTATATCATCTTCCATATATAACAAATGGTTTCAAACAACTGTCATATTGCCACAGATTCATATAGAAATTTTACAATTAATTTTCATATAACAGATAAAAAGGAACAATCATCTACAATGTTTTATTCTTGTCTCTTTGTAGTTTGATATATGAACAGATAGATAAAAAGCAATTAAAATAAGACCACTATTATAAAATCCTTTCAAATAATTAATATGTTCCATTTACAACAAATATTCAAAGACATCAGTGTTTTAATACTTAGAACAGCTACAGTCACTTTATAATGATTATCAAAATTGATAGAAATGTAGTTTAGATATTAATCTATTCTTAGACACACTCCTCTAGTAACAAATATTTGTACTTACAAATGTGAAACTTCATTTTCAAATTTCACAAAATTTTAAAAACTCTTTGATAATTTTAAACAGTATGAGAACAAAATGCTTCAGCAACCAATATTATGTAAAAATTAGTTATTCTATTATGGCAATATTTTAAGATAAATGGAGATTACACAAAAACACTTTTATAATCTGAACTTTTTGTTCAAATCTGTGAAATAAGAAACTTCTAATTGATATAAGTTTGAAATATATTACAAAACATAGTAAATAAAGTTATTTCAGTACTTTTTGGATCAAATAACAGCAGTATCTGAGTTACAAATCATCGGAGTTATGAATAAAACTTGCATCAAATTATGTTCATAACTAGAGAAGCTTGTATAACGAATAATATTTATAATAAGCAATTCTATCCAATCCCAGTGTTTATTATAACCAAATTTATCTGTTACTACTAAAGATATTTAATTTTGATATAGATTAAAATATTAATTAGATATTACCTTTCTAACTGTGTTTCCAAAGAATAATAATGGAATTCTTCTTTTGCTTTATAAAAAACTTGTAAAGCATCTTCAAATTTTTTATTCTCAATTTTTTGGAGGATTTCATTTTCAAGATATTTAGTATTAACAAAACTAAAAGAAAATTTTAAATTTTAATATAATAACAAGCAATTTATAATACAGGTATCCCTTCTATAACACGGTTTCACACAATACAAAAATGCCATGTTGTGTGAAACCGTGTTATATGAGACCCAGAGCCAATACAAAAAGGAGAGTTACATTCCAAAACCAATTAAAAACAAATAACTTACTTTAATTCCACATAAGAAATATAATCTATATAATAATTTGTTTATCCTCATTAGTGTCACGTACAACTTCAGACTGAAATAGCTCGAAGACTATACAATGAAATTTTACAATTCCTTTTGATTTGAGTTTCTATGAGGTGAAATTAGAGTTTTTGTCTATTAAATCTATATTTTAATAACCGTATAAAAAAATTCAAAAAATCAAATAACGTCAAAACTTTTTAACTTATTCTATAGATGGCGCGATATGTCCGCCTGAGATGTTGGCTTTCCGTGAATCAGATTAGGTCTTATCTCAGACGATAATTATATATAATTTAATAGTTAATAAGAATATATAATACTTAAAAGAGCAAAAAAATAACAAATTGTACAAACATATTCCATTTTATTTTAATATATCTGTTTTTTAATTCAATCAACGATGTTTGTGACGTCAAGATGTTTCTCGCGCAAGAAAATAAAACTGAATA
>AYEL01072950.1:0-48541 GCA_000484575.1 Olivierus martensii
AGGATTATTATATTTATCCGTTAATTCTTTCTAGCGGTATTTTGAAGTTTGTAATTTGTTTGCGGCCTGAACGCAGTGTCAATGGAGTAGCATTGATTTTCGGTCCTCGAGAATTGTTCGAGATATGTTTTATTGATTCTTGGATGACTCAGCAATTTGGCGCCAGACAGCACGTGTTATGGGGGTAGACAGACTTGGCTCAAATCAGATAATATACTCTAATAGAAACTAATTAATGGAATAATATCAAATTAAACCAAATATTTCAAGCCAAATTAACTGTAGTTAGTTAGTTAAGTAGTTCTAACTAGTGGTACTATAGCCTTAATTTAAAATTAATCATTAAAATGTTAATGCCGGAGGAGCAGAAACCTGCTCCTGTTTTCGTTCCACTTAACGTTGCGGGAGCATTTTCTTGACCAGTAATCTGATACTTACTTTGTTTTCTTTGATCTGTGATCTCTCTCCCGGGATAAATTTATAGTTGCTGAAAGTTTTACTGCGGTCTACTAACGCCATTTGTTAATATTTCATGAAATTTTTCGTTCCTTTTTTCGTTTTTTTTTAATCTGTGAATTTTGGAGAGTTAAAATCTGGAAAATTAATGTGTCTTTTCTGTAATCGTGGCTAAAATTCGCTGATTGTGTATTAGTTTTTTTTATGACTTTGGATTTATCTTCATTATTTTATGATGATTCTTTAATTTTTTTTTGTTTTTATATTTTGAATATAATTTTTGGATGTTCGCATTCTTAACAATAAAAATATTTATTTTTAAATATTTATCTTTTATTTTTTGAAATTTGTTAGTAATTTGATTGGTTTTTATTAGTCCTTAAGGGTCTTTTCATTATTTTATGGACGAAAGAAAAAATTTGTTTTTTTTGCAAAGTTTGAAGAAGCAAAAATCGTCACAAAATCGTGCTTTTTTAATGCGTTTATTTGATAATCACGACTAAAATTCGTAAAGTAAACAATACTTTTTAATATATTTAAAATTTTTTTATTATTTTATGTCAATCCGTTGAATTTTTATTTTGTATTTTTAGATTTTAATTATAATTTTTTGGATGTTCGCATTCTTAATAGTAAAAATATTTATTTAAAAAATTTTTTTCTTTATGTTTTGTAATTTGTTGGTGATTGGATCAAATTTTATTATTCCTTAATGATTTTTTCCTTTTTCTTTGAATTCTTGGAGAAATTTATGTTTTTTTGCAATTATGGGCAAAGTTTGAAGAAATAAAAATCGTCATTGAAAAGTATTTTTTAATGCATTTAATTTATAATCGAAGCCAAAATTCATAAATTACACATTTTTTTGTCAAATTTTTATTCTTTTTTATAAATTTAAATTAATCCTTATAAACTTTTAGTCTCGATTTTTTAAGTTTCAAATAATTTCCTGATACTTGCCTTCTAAAGAATAAAAATATTTATTTTTCTTATAATAAGTATTTTTTTTAGTATTATATTTATGAATAAATTATTCTTTAATCCTATATAGCTAATTGCAAATAATTTTTACAACTAACAAAAATTGCTTTTGTTTGTAATCTAATACTTTTTTTCCATCACGTTAAATAAACAATCGATCTCTATCTTCAAGTGATTGAATTATGATATCTATCTACATAATTTAGTTGTTTATCACTCATATTTCTTCTAATTTTTTTAAATTGAAGTGTCATTATTTCTTTCTTCATCCTAAAAAGAACTAGTTTTTAATCAAAGCGCATTTCAAATTTTTGCATTTTGTTTTGATCGATATTTGCGTCAAATCTTTTAAAATGACAAATAATGAGTTATTTCTCTTAATTGTTTGATGTAAATCACAGATTTCTTCAAAATTAAAGTTATATTAGCATTTTAAAACAAGAAGATAATTTCTGAAGTGTCATCTCTATTTTACAACAGACAAACCCTTGTCTGTTAAATTGATGACCTTGGAAGTACACTTCTACTCACATGGTTTCTACTCACTAATTTTATTACCCTCTTTAACTACATATTATAAATAGCCTTAAAATTATTGATATTTGAAATAAAACAAAAATAAATAAAATGATAAACTTATGGAAAAGAAGCTGATCGAATAATGAGTAGTTTATTTCCTGCCAATAATCTAAGACGGCAGCTTCAGAGTCGATCATCAAGTGTGATATTGGTTATTTTGTTTTTCTGATAAATTAAAACATTAACTTTTTAAATAAATCTATTTTAAGTCAATAAGGGAAATCATCATTGTTATAAATATACAATACATTTATAATTTTCTTTCTAAAATAAGAGAGATTATAAATTCATAGTTTTAGTTAATGATACTTCTAAAACTATTATATTTCTCAAAACATTTCTGACCTATGAATTTTATTATTTTATCATCAAATTTTCTTCATTTGAAACTAAAAACAATTTTAAGAAAAAATTTTTCTGGAAATATAGCAACATTGTGATAAATCTTCGTAAAAAAGTATAAATAGAAAATTAACAACTATGTGTCATATTTTATACCAAAATTATATCTACATGTATAAAAATGATTGAATTAAGTTGTATAAATTATATAAAAAACATTGATGAATATTACTTTAGCAAAGAGAGAAGGGGGTGTGTCAGATGCCACACCTTCTTTACAGATGTTGCTGAAAAATACTTTAGAAAGAATTATAAATAAAACTATGAACTAGATTTCTCTTATATATAAAAATTATACATATATATAACCTTTTAAAGAAGATAAAAACTATATAAGAGACGAAAATAAAGCAGAATGTTTATATCATAAACCAAACAAACCGTAGCAGCGTCTGTGTGGGAGTCTAATGTTTATACCATAAACCAAAAAAACCGCAGCAGCGTCTGTGTGGGAGTCCAATTACGCTTGACCATAAACAATTATCTGGCCTTTGTAAAACCCTCCTCTGTCCTTTTATTTGTCAAAGACTATTCAGAAACACCATACAGAGTAAAGATATAATAAAATCAATGATTATTGGATGATAAATACAGCTGAATTTTACAATTCAATATAGTGTGAAAAAATTACAATAAATGTAAATTTTCTTTAAAAATAAAACAAATTAAGGATGTATAAATAATAACAGAGGGGTTAGAGAATAAAACATCCAAAAATTATTTCATTTTACTTAAAAATAATATTTTTTTAGTTGAAAAACGAGGTATACAGAATTAAATTAATTTAGAGGGCCAAATTTGCCAAAATTGAAAATTTTTTCACACGATCGGAAACTATATGATAAAAGGACCATATCCTGAAAATTTCAAGTACCTAACCTTAAAAATAACGAAAATATCGCAATTTATTAAAATATGCAAATTTTTAATAAAATTATTAAAAAATGCTGCGACGGGAGATTTTTTACGCTCGTAAATTTTTAATAAAATTATAAAAAATTCTGCGTCGGGAGAATTCAGGCGCTCTTTTCACGAAAGAGTTAAAATCAAATAGTTTAATTTGGAATTATTTCCACTAGGGATTAATCTGGTTTAATTTGATATTATTCCTCTAGTTAGTTTCTATTAGAGCATGTTGTAATACTATTCTGTTCACTAAATTATAAAGATGATTTTTTAAAATATTTTATATGACAAATTTTTTTTATATCAGATTTGAGAAGCTTTTGTATCTGCAATTTATAATAATTTATAGCCGAGTAAAATTGGTTGTTGCATTTAGTTAAAAGATATAAACTATTTAATGGTAGGATCCAAAAATTACGAGAATAAATGCAATATCCATTATTTATATATGGAAGTTAATTCTATTTACTGAAACAATCAGTAAAAAATTATATATATATAATGTGTTCTGTAATGTGTCCAAATAAACTTCACAAGACAGATGTCACATCATGTCATATTTTCTTCTGCTTACATTTACATCAAGTAAACAAAAAGATCATATATAAACTGGGTTAATCTGATTCTCTTACTGAGTTACAAAGTATCTCTACAATATGACAAAGACAACGACAATATTTCATAAGGAAAAATTCCCTGGCAGACAATAGAAAGAGGAAGACCTTGTATAACAGCTTTCATGGTTACCTGATTTATTCCTATTAAGTTTCTTATTGTGAAGTTATCTGAAAAAGGTTTATAGCAACGGTACACAAAAATCATGGCAACAATCAAAATATATGATAAAAACAAGGCAATTATGGTCTCTAAATGAAGTGAAAGAAGTTGAATGGGAATGGTCAATAAACAAATATATAGAAAACATGCTTATGGATACAAATACCAAGTTAAAACAATGGATTTAACCTCTTGGATGTGGGCAATGTTTTGAAATTAAGCCTAATAAATATGCAAAAAAATATGAAAATTAAAATTGTGAAATCTTGCTTAATTTTTATCAAAATCTTTTGAAATGTTCAGTATTTATTGTATTTTTTGTTCTCTTTTCAATAATATAAACATTTTTTCAAATTTTATTTTTTTGCAACTTTTATTATATATACAAAATCAATAAAAATGCAATTTTTTTTAAATATGAAATTTTAGCCATCCAACGAAATAATTTGGGCGAAATTTTAAGAAATTAACAATCAACAGAAGTTATGTAACTCATGATTTTTAATGGAGTTACTTCATGTAATTATTAAAAAAATTACATGAATTCATTAAAATTTTGTAATTTTTATTATAACTTGTTCTTACTTTATTTATATCATTTTTAGCAATGCTTTTTATAAATTTTTTCTATTTATATGTAAAAATCCTAACATATAAAAGTGGTATCATCTTGTAATAATCAGCTATAATAAATTTTCTGTTTCTCTAATTGAACTGCAGATAGTTTATTGCTGTTCAGCACCCAATGTCACAACCAAAATATGCTTTGCTGCAATTTCCCTGGAAGTGAGTGGCTGCTGTAAAGCAATAAAAGTGCCATGCTCCTTTAAATGGCCAGAGGATGTTTAAGTTTTGTTTTTTTGTGATTTTCTTCTAAATTTCGGTGAAATTAAAACAAAAAAATGAATGATTAAGGTATATTTTAGTTTATTTTAACATAATTAACCATTATTTTTTTATTATCTATAATATTTTTAATTTTCAGCATTTTATAGCTCATTTTATGAAAAATTCAATATTTTTCAGAAAATTTCAAAAATATGATTTATCAAATCCCATAATTGAAATAACTTTGCTAGATTACACTATAAAATTGATAGGATGAGATTAAAAAAATCCAAATTCTACTGAGCTGTTCAAATATAAACAATGTTTGTTTACAAAATCAAACATTGTTTATATTTGATAAATCATATTTTTGAAATTTTCAGAAAAAAATTGAATTTTTCATAAAAACGAGCTATAAAATGTTGAAAATTAAAAATATTCAGCATTTTAGAGCTCATTTTATGAAAAGTTACAAATTTTTTCAGTTGCCAAAATTTAAAAATATTTTGGCAACTGAAAAAATTTAGGACTCTCCATCAAAAGGATATATTATTACTGAATATGCACAAAAAAATCAATTTGCAAAAGTTGGATTAATAAAATCAGGATTGAATTTATTAACTTCAGAGAATTCATGTAACTATTTTAATAATTATATGATGTAACTTCAATCAAATATTCATAGTTTTTTTAATCAATATTTTCTGAAAATTTTGGCTTAATTTCTTCATTCATGGCTCATTTTGTTCAGAAGATTGTCACTATGAATATTTGATTGAAGTTACATCATATAATTATTAAAATATTGTCACTTCTATTATTATTACATACTTATTAACTTGTTCTTACTTCATTTACACAATATTTATCAGTATTTTTTATAAATTTTTTTATTTATATGAAAAAATCCTCACACATATGAAAATGGCCTCATCTGGTACATAAATAGCTATAATATATTCTCTGTTCCTCTAATTTGACTGCTGCTGGTATATTGTAACTCCAGACCCACTGCCACTTTGCACATTACTAAGTAGGCATGGCTGCAATTTTCCAGGAAAGGAGTGGCTGCTATAAAGCAATTAAAATGTCACATCCATTTAAATGGCCTAAAGATGTTTACATTCCGTTTTTTGCGATTTTCTGCTAAATTTCAATGAAATTAAAGCAAAAACTGAATGATTATGATAAAATATTACCGATAATAAGAAAATAATGGTTAATTCTGTTAAAATGAATTTTAGTTTTTTATAACTTATTTGAAGAAAAATTCGATTTTTTTCCAAAAATTTCAAAACTATTATTACTAAAATTCATTTTAACAGAAGTAACCATTATTTTCTTATTATCTGTAATATTTTTTAATTTTCAGAATTTTATAACTTATTTGAAGAAAAATTCGATTTTTTTCCAAAAATTTCAAAACTATTATTTAACGAATTTCATAATTGGATTGGATTTGGTAGGTTAGATAATAAAATCAACAAGATGGGAAAAAAATTCAAATTCTATGGAGCTGTTCAAATATAAACAATGTTCAATTACATGTAATTTAAAAATTATTTTGGCAGTTGAAAAAATTTAGGACCAACCATCAGAGGGGCATATTTCTATCAATTTCACTCAAGAAAATCAATTTGCAAAAGTTGGATTAATAAAATCAGGATTGAATTTATTAACTCGTTTTTTATTGTTTTTGTAGTTTTTGTTCCACTTCTTTGATGACATCAATGGCAGTGAATGAATTAGTGAATAAAACTAAAAAAAAATTTAGGACCCACCATCAGAGGGGCATATTTCTATCAATTTCACTCAAGAAAACCAATTTGCCAAAAGTTGGATTAATAAAATCAGGATTGAATTTATTTTATATTATTTTTTTATTGTGTTTTGTTCCACTTACTTGAGCACTGTTCTCGTCAATGGCAATGAACAAGTTAAAAGATGATAATGAAATTCTAGAATTTCAAATCACTCAATTCAGAGATTAGGATTCTCCAAAATGATCTGAGATACTCTGAAAACAGAAGAAATTGACTCAGAAAAGATAAATATTAATGAAAAATTTTGGATTTCAGGAAATTAAAATATTCAAAAATACAAAATAATTAGAAATTATTAAACATAACTATACCTCTGTTTTTAATTTCTAATTATATCCAAAATAATAATAATATGAAATCATAAACTTATTTTTCTACAAAATGTCTTTTGTGAAAAATTAAGTACATTGGTTTACACTTTCTCATCCTTTTCTTTCCACTTGCCATAAGAATATCAAAGAACCTCAAAGAAAATCCTCAAACTAGGAACTAGTATTTTCTTATATTGCAACAAGATTGAAGTTTCAATACTTCTCCACAGTGCAATGATCATGCTAGAAACTTAAAAAAAAAAAAAATGATTACAATTAGAAGCCAGCAAATTAAATAATTACAGGCATACCCCCAGAGTTATGTCACCTTAGGTTTTAGACTGATGCCATAATTCAAAAATGTCCATAAATCAATCAAAGAACTTTTTCACTTATCAATGCATGTAATTTGCTGCAATTACCATATATATGCATAAGTAACATAAATGAAACTTTTCAAACTAAAAGAAATACTATAAGCCTTATTTTGAAAAAAGTAAGCATTCTGTTTTTTCAAAAATATGTTTCTGAAGAGCCATAACTCCAAAATAAACAATGAAACTTCTAGAAATGATGGCAATTCAAAATGTACCTAAGTCTGAAATGCCATAAGTTGAGGAGCATAACTCGGGATATGACTGTAAGCCTAATTAATATACAAAAAAATTATTATATCTCATTTACTTTTCATCAAAATCTCTTGAAATTTTTACAATTTATTCTACATTTCTCTTTCTAACCATATAAGCATTTTTTTTTATATGAAGATTTAGCCATCCAATGAAATAATTGCTATCTGTTGATAACAGCTGGTCTTTTGAATAAAACATGCCATAAATGAAGAAAATTGGAGCATATTTAGAAAAAAAAGTCAATAAAAAACCAATTAATATGTAAATTTTGATTGAAGAATATTAATTAAGATATGTCTTGTAATTATTTCAAAATTTACGGAAATTTATTGAAATACTGCCATTAATATTAATAATTTATATTTATTGATGTGTTTTTCTTTCATTTCAATAATTTTTAATTTAAGATTTCATAAATTTTTGAATTTATATCAAAAAAACCTAATACCTAATGTAAACAAATCAATAATTGTCTCCTCTAATACATAAACAGCTATAATATTCTTTACTTTGCTTTTATTGACTGGATGTGTTTTGACTGTTAGATATGTTGTGAGGTTGAACCCCACAGCATATGCCCTTCTGCAAATGCTATAGGCTTGATAGGAAAAGTGTGGGAAAGGAGTGTCAGCAATAAAACAATAAAACTGTTATGCTCCTTTTAATAGCAAATCTCTGTTTACTTTAAATATTTTCTTGTTTTTTGATAAAAATGCAGCAAAAATGAAATTAAAAAAAAATCAATGATTAATAAAAAATATTGCCTATTTTAATAAAATTAAGCAAAATTTTATCATCTCTACTAATTTTTTTAAATTTTAAGCTTATATAGTTCACATTACAAAAAGTAATTTCTGCAAAAAAATTTGAGTAATTAACTTTATTTCAACATAGAATCAGAATAATATAAACAGAATAATCTAGAACAGCAATTCTCAACCTTTTCATAAATGTGTACTGCCTAACTGAAAATTCAAAAATTTCAGTATCACAAACAAAAATATGTCTTGTATACAAAGGGAAGTCAAGGTTATAACATACTACTAGTCGTAGTACGCATACCACTGGTTGAGAACTGCTGATCTAGAATATAAAAAAAGAAAGGGAGCAAAAAGTGATTTTCTAAAAAATGCTCAATTAAATAAATTTTTGTAAAAATCATTTAAAATAAAAAATTTTGGCCAGAAAATATTTAAGAACAATCATAAGAAACTTATTATGATCCTTTTTTGAAAATTCTGAACACAATTGCAATAAATCAATTAGGACCTATGAAATTGCAGTTGTAAAATTCTATTGTCTGGTCCTAACATGTTAATAGCATTTTATGGTAAATGACCTTGAGTAGCATATGTTGTCAATGGCATGAAAATATTAATTATAATTTCTACTATTTGAAAAATATGAGAAAACAGTATATTATGTATCAATTTGCCTAAAATACAAAAATAATAAAATTTAATGTGAATGGCTTACAGGAAATGCATAATTAATTGAGAAATTGAAAATCATAAGAAAAATAATTTTCTATTTTGATAACCAATATATGCACTCCTCAAATTATAAACAATCATACTTGTAAACAAAATTTCATTTACAAATTTCAGAAAATTTCAAAACTCTTCAAAAATTTTAAACATTATGATAGCAGACTGTTCTAATAATCAATATAATATAAAATTATACAGTTAATTAACATATTATGGTAGAATTTCAGATGGCAGTGATTACACCAAAAGAGATCATCAACCTTCTGTTTAAATTTGGAACTTTTCATTCAAACTTGTGAAATAAGAAACTTTTAATTGATCCAATTGCAAAATATATTACAAAATACAGTATATAAAGTTATTTCAGTACTTTTAGAGACAAAATAACAGCAATATCTGAGTTATGAAAAAAACAATTTATGAACAAAATATGCATGAATTAAACTTGTAACTCAAGGAGTGAATGTTAATAAATTTTACTCAGATATTGAGTCCTATAACTGTTTTATAAAAAAATTATTAACAAGTTCACTGCCACTGACGTTATAAGACGTCACGATGGCGGAACCAAAAACGATAAAAAACATTAAAAAGCGATATAAATAAAATTCAATCCTGACTTATACAGTGGAACTATCACGAGCGGTTTTTTATGTTTATTGAGTGAAAATAGGTTCGTCTGATGATGGGTCCTAAATTTTCCAATTGCCGAAAGTTTGTTTTAGCCTGTTCTTGAAGTTATTTGTTCTCGAATGCGTTATATATCCTCTCAGATAGAACGACAAATTCGTATTATTGCTTTGAGTTCTTCACTTGCAAATTCCAAAGACATTGCACAATGGTTAGGTGCTGGAACTAATGCTACATTTAATTTCCATCCAAATGTTCGTCCTGTACCACTTGAACTTCATATTCAAGTAAATGATTTGTTAATTTTTTTTTTTTAACTTCATATAATTATTTAAATCTGACATTTTGATTTTTTAGGGATTCAATATTACTCATAATGCTTCTAGACTTTTAGCAATGAGTAAACCTCTTTATCAGAGCATTGTTAATCATTCTCCAAGAAAGCCTGTTATTGTTTTTGTTCCATCTCGTAAACAGACTCGTGTTACAGCAATTGATATTCTTACATTTTGTGCTGCAGAATGTCTTCCCTCTCGTTTTCTTAACTGTACTGAAAATGATCTGGAACCTTACATTAAAAGAATAAATGATACAGTAAGTAATAATCCAATTTATTTTATAATGAGTTATCAAACATAGATTTATGAAGAAATGGAAAATATCATAGCATGCAAATTTATATTAAATGGAATAGATTATTGATATTGTTATATATAATATCCTATTATGTAAATCTTGTTAATTAAATTAACAAGTCTTGTTAAAATCACAATAAAAAATGTAATAAATTATGAAAATTAAAAAAAAAAAAAATTCAATGAAAAATTAAGCGAGATATCAGAATTTACATTTTTTTGTTTTTTTTGCATAATAACGAGGTTAAAAAAAATCGATGGCACTGAACAGGTTAAAAAAGTTCAGATATCTTATTTATATCAATTGTTTAGATTAGCTATGTACTTTTCTTGTCGATAGATTCTGAACATGTATTCAATAATGATATATTGTTTATTCCATTAGTAGATTCTTTTAGACAGAATTGAAAGAAATCTTTCATTTCCAGATTGTATCTAAAACAATAATACATCTATATAAATACTCATTTACTTATCTATCAATAATAATGAAGAATAAAAATGCTTTAACATTTATGACAAATAATTTCATCATTAAAATACTTACTTAATTTTAAAGGTTATGTTTTCATTTCTTTGGATAAATACATCATTGTTTAATCATAAAATATTAACTTTTTTAACTTTTACTTAATTTTGTTATGATCATATTTCATTTTTAAGAATGAAACTCTTGTTCTTAACATTAAATCTAGGAAGAAATTGATTCTTGTTTTAAGAGTTCTTATTTTACAAGCTCAATCGAAGAATGAATTAACTTGTAAAGTTGAGAACTATCTGTATACAGGAAGAGGATTTCTATTACACTCAACTAAACTTAAAATATCTAATTTTTATTTATCCTTAATCTTATCATATTTTTTATATGATATGATTACCACATACAAAATATGACAAGATAAGAATATAATTCCAAAAAATATAAAAATCAAAAATATTTAATTACTATTTACTATTGTTATATATAATATCCTATTATGTAAATCTTGTTAATTAAATTAACAAGTCTTGTTAATTAATTTAATTCATATAATTGAATATTCATATATTCAATTATATTTATTTGATATTTAAGAATGATATTTAAGGAAATACTTTTTCTTAAATATCAAATGTTTTTATACAAATTATATCTGAAAATTTGAATTACATATCATGTAATTCAAATTCAATTGAATTGGGATTGTCTCTCAAAGTAAAGAAAAGGATAGAGATGTCCTTTTGTAAGATTTCTGTAACCAATTATCGTAATTCATTACGGTTTTTTTTTTGGTGTATTTTCCCCGTCTTAATCATTTTGTCCATAACATATATAATGCTGAAAACATGTTATATTTATTATAATAAAATATTAAAAAATTTATCATCTTTGCCAGAATTGTTCATAAATACAGCTATCCGGTTGCCGAGAATCGTGTTTACAGAGACGAAATCATCTCTGGTTTCATCAACATAGCGTAAGCCAATCAGAGTATAGCTCGTGTCGTAGGATGTTTCTCTCGTCTCTGACCAGAATACAGCCCCTGATCTTACTCCATGCAAAGGAAATTCTATGCATGTGAGAAAACACTGAGCAAGTTTATTTTAAATTCAGAAACTGAAAGAAATATAATAAATAGAAAAATAAAGGTTTATTTGCAATTAACATTTACAATTTTTAAATATTTGTCCCGAAAAACTCTCCCGAGCTAATGCACGTGAACTTAACACATCGTAAAGCATAATGGTGAAAACGGCATTTATTTTGTTTTGGGCAAACAGTTCAAAATCGATGCCAGAGACAGCTATCTGGTCGTCTCTGAGCTACATAACAGTCGCTGAGAGAAAAGGTCTTCGAGAATCGTATTTACAGAGACGAAATCTTCTCTGGTTTCGTCAACATAGCGTAAGCCAATCAGAGTATAGCTCGTGACGTAGGATGTTTCTCTCATCTCTGACCAGAATACAGCCCCTGATCTTACTCCATGCAAATTTTTTTGTGGGAGTATGTAAAGAACACTATTTATGTGCCACACCTACCACAAATCTGCTATAGTTATGATAGCATACTGTTACTGCCATCAAAACCATAGATGCAGACATACTATCCCATATATGGTAAGAACTTTATTTTTGCCTGGACATATGGCTTTTTTGTGGGAGTATGTAAAGAACACTATCACTATAGGTGTGGCACCTATCACAGATTTGTGATAGGTGCCACACCTATCACAAATCTGCTATAGTTATGATAGCATACTGTTATTGCCATCAAAACAATAGATGCAGACATACTATCCCATATATGGTAAGAACTTTATTTTTGCCTGGACATATGGCACCTGACACACACTTCTCACAGTGAATGTTTGCGATATAAGTAAACCTTTGAGGTTTGCTATTTGTTGAGACCTTACACATTTTTCTATCATCATTAATTACTTTATACAAGGGTAAACCATCATTTTTATTAATCTAAGTTTACCCTGTAAATTTAGATTAATAGAAATGATGGTTTTATTATGGGACAATATTTATAGTAATTAATGATGATACAAGGGTAAACCATCATTTTTATTAATTAAGTTTACCCTGTAAATTTAGATTAATAGAAATGATGGTTTTATTATGGGACAATATTTTACAGTGATGCATTTCAGAATTGTTCCAAGGAATCATCAGACAATACAAAAGCATTAGCATCATATATTTATATCAAATTCATTCTTGTAGTGAATAGAGTACATATAATATATTAAAATAAATTTTGTCATCATTTGATTCAATATCCATTTTCCAAAAACTAAATATTATATAAACTATAACTTCATTGATTTGATAATATATTTATGCATTGAATATATATACTATCAATAATTGATTGAGCATTTTCTATGTACTGCATATTATTGGACTCCATATTCATTACTAAGATGAAGCAAATACTTATATGAATGTTATTTTTCATTGTAGTGAAAATAATAATTAAAAATAGTTAATTTATATAGTAAGAAAATATTACTAAAAAGCAGGAATTGTCAAAAGCTATATAATATACCAGGGCTGCTCAACCCATCGATCGTGACAAGCTTTTTAGTCGATCGCAAGCCTCCAACCATCTTCCAATCAACTCGCTTGTTAAACTTCCAATTTACAATAAGTAGTAAAGGTTCTTGTTGAAACAAGAATAGTGAGGTTATCCCAACGTGTTTTCGTTATTTGTATCCTTTATCATTTATTAACTAATAGCAAATTAGATCAATAATTAGAATATAATAATATATCAAAAACAATAAATGAAGATTATTTCGATGAGTTAAGCAAAATTTTGTTGGACAAATGCTGTACAATTTCAAATATCTTTTCTTTCTCTATTACACTACTCAGTTCAGGACAATAATATATCATTGTTTGGCATTAAAAGAGTTAAATTTATTAAAAAATAAACTTCTTCAATTATTTATATTTTTTTTCCTTTTTTAGCTATAATTATGAACTAGAAAAAGAAAATTAAAACTTATCATTACCATGATGAATGGGAACATGATTTCTTTTTTCCATGGTTAATGGAAAATGCTCTTGTCTAATATGTAATTCAGTTGTTGCTATTCCAAAAAACGGGAAATATCGAAGTCATTTTCGAACAATGCTCTCCAATTATGAAAATGTGAAAAAGACATTTTTGAACAATGCTCTCCAATTATGAAAAATGAATGTCCAAAAGACTCCGAAATATGATGAGCAAAAATTATAGATTTTAAATTGAACTTACATTTGCAACAAAATATGTTTGTAAAAATTTTAAGATTATCTCTTTTGTCTCATATAATCTAAATTTTGAATCAATTGCAAGATCTGCATGATGCCAAATACCAGTGCCATAACTAGCCATTCCTGTGCCCTGTGCAAGAATTTGCATTTAGGTCCCTTAATTTTCTCCACAGTGCCGTAACTAGCTATTCCTGTGCCATGCAAGAATTTGCATTTAGGCCCCTTAATTAATTAGGTTTGGGAAAATAATAAAACAAATACTCTCCACAGTGCTGTAACTAGCTATTCCTGTGCCATGCAAGAATTTGCATTTAGGCCTCTTAATTAGGTTTGGGAAAATAATAAAACAAATACATATAATACTACATACAATAATAAACAAATACATAATAATAGATTTTTTAATAAGATTTATTTTAATTGCACTTTTCTGGCTTTCATTTCAGCAAATTCATTAAGATTTTTTAATAAGATTTATTTTAATTGCACTTTTCTGGCTTTTATTTCAGCAAATTCATTAATTACATCATCATAATTAATATTTTTAACAATATTATATTCTATTGAAATAATAGAAAGATTGGATAATCTTTCTTGTCCAATAGTTGATCTTAAATAATTTTTTATTAATTTTAACTTGCTAAAACTTCTCTTGCATGAACCAATAGAAACAGGAAGAGTTAGAAATATTCGAAGAGTGACATTGATATTTGGGTAAGACTCAATTAAACCAAAATCATGAAGAGCCTGTAGAATTTTTCTGGCTTTCATTTCAGCAAATTCATTAATTACATCATCATAATTAATATTTTTAACAATATTGTATTTTATTGAAATAATAGAAAGATTGGATAATTGTTCTTGTCCGATAGTTGATCTTAAATAATTTTTTATTAATTTCAACCTGCTAAAACTTCTCTCGCACAAAGCAATAGAAATGGAAAGAGTTAGAAACATATTCAAAGAGCAACATTGATATTTGGGTAAGACTCAATTAAACCAAAATTTAGAAGAGCCTGTAGAATATTAAGCAGAGATGCAATTTCTATATTTTGTATAAGAGTCGTTACTTCAAACTTAAAACTTTCAATTTCACATGTGAATTCATACTTTTTTAAATCTTTGCTATATTTAATAGTGAGATCTGCAGCCGATTTTTTTAAACTGGCAACACTCATGTATTGTAAAGACAAGCCATAGAGAAAGCAAAAATCGTCACAGATAGTTTATGTTGGCGAGCAGAGACATCTCTAGGTAAAATCTAATTGACAAACCACACAGTAGAAAGGTGGGAAAATTTAAAATTTAAAAATATAATTTCTTGTGAACAGCATTTTGGGCCCCCCTTCCAAGTGGACCCTGTGCAGGTGCACCTGTTGCACCTGCCTAGTTATGTCACTACCAAATATTGCATTAAAATTTTTGTTTATGTATCCATGTATTCGTAGTTATTTTCATATTTTCATGTTGTGCACTACCAAATATTGCATTAAAATTTTTCTTTATGTATCCATGTATTCGTAGTTATTTTCATATTTTCATGTTGTGAAGAATTGTTTATTTTACTATGCCAGCACCCACTATTACATTACCGTACAATATCTCTAGTATGAGAGCTATAAAGAATATGGCCAATAAACTTAACACAAAACTCCGCACAAAACGTTGCCCAACCATTTATAATAAATTAAGAAATGATAAAACTAAATATAATGAAATGAAAAAATCAAGTGTGTACTGCATCCCAATTTTTAAGACTTAAATAGAAGAGAAGAATATATCCGAGTCACAAGCAGAAATTTAGAAGACCGCCTAACAGAACATGGGATATAAAATCAGGTAAAACTAACACTGCCCTCGCAGCCCGAGCTTATGAATATGACATAATAATTGACTGGAATAACACCAAAATTCTAAAGAAATGCAATTCCATACAAGATGGCCGTTTTATGGAAGCTCTAATGATTACGGAAAGATCGAAGAAATATCAAATGCGTGGCTGCTAGCTAATAGGTTATAAATTTACGCTTTGCGCAATATAATTATTTTACTAATTAAGATTTATTTATTATGTTGGACTATAATTATTTTACAAAATATAAATGTTTATAAAAATTTGTTTATGACCAACTCCTATTATTATATATACAGGAATACCTCGATTATCACGGTTTCGATTATAGCAATTTTCGAATTATCCCGGTTTATAATTTGATACCAAAATTCCAATTATTGCGATCCAAATTAAGACCTGCAGTTTCTATATTTTGTATAAGAGTTGTTACATCAAACTTAAAACTTGCAATTTCACATGTGAATTCAAACTTTTTTAAATCTTTTCTATATTTAATAGTGAGATCTGCAGCCGATTTTTTTAAATCAGCAACACTCATGTATTGTAAAGACGAGCCATAGAGAAAGCAAAAATCATCACAGATAGTGCATGTTGGTGAGCAGAGACATTTAGGGTCTAAGTATGGCAAAATCTAATTGCCAAACCACGCAGTAGAAAGGCGGAAAAATTTAATATTTAAAAATATAATTTCTTGTAAACAGCATTTTGGGCTCCCCTTTCAAGTGGGCTCTGTGCGGGTGCATCTGTTGTAACTGCCTAGTTGTGGCACTGCTTCTCCATGTCATAACAAGAAAATAGATGAGAATGAACTGTCTGCAGGTACTTGATAATATTTAATTGTTTTACAGTGACTCTATTTTCCTTTTCTCAGATATATCCAAATATAGAAAAAAGCATAAAACTTGAAACTATTCTAAGAATATGAATTAATTTTTTTGGAAACCAATGATCCTGTTGTAATTATAAAGTGGTTAACCATTGCAATATTAATTATAATGCATTCATACTACAATATAAATTTTTTAAACAAAGACAATTTAAATGACTACTTTGTTTGATTAGGAATTTTCCTGAGGTCCACTAGACCTTACACTAACTTTTATCATAGGTTGATTATTATTTATTATGATCTTACTGCTTCAAAATATTAGTTTATAGTAGAGGAGAAACATTTTGTGGAAAAATAAGTTTATGATTTTTTATATTACTATTTTGGATATAATTGGAAATTAATAACAGAGGTATAGTTATGTGTATTAATTTCTAATTATTTTGTTTTTTTGAATATTTTAATTTCCTGGAATCAAATTTTTCGTTAATGTCTAACTTTTCCGAACCAATTTCTTCTGTTTTCAGAGGATCTCAGATCATTTTGAAGAATCCTAATCTTTGAATTGATTGATTTGAAATTCCAGAATTACGTTATTATATTTTAATTTCCTGGAATAAAATTTTTCGTTAATATCTAACTTTTCCGAACCAATTTCTTCTGTTTTCAGAGGATCTCGGATCATTTTGAAGAATCCTAATCTTTGAATTGATTGATTTGAAATTCCAGAATTACGTTATCATTTAGCATGCATTATAAATAAGGAAGTCTTCTTTTACATTTTTTAATACATTGTTTTGTTTTTTAAATTAAAATTTGATATTTCATAGTCTCGAATAATACATATTTTTAATATTTAAACAGATATAATTTAATAATTTTAAAAAATATTATTAAGGTACTGTACAAAAATATTAGTGTTTATTTTGCCCAAAAATAAAAAAAAAATAAATCAACATATTTAATTTCTGTTAAAATAATAATAAACAATCATAAGAGCAATTATAATTTTAAGAATATAAAAATGTCAAGAACAGAAGTTCTGTGAACCATGATGATAAAAGATATTTCTGCAGTAATTTGTTCAAAAAATAATAAAATAATATTTAAACATCAATTAATTTTGTACATTAAAATCTTAAATTATTCACCACAAAATGCATCATAATTCTACATTGCTTATTGTTATCATCACATCACAAAATCAGAATTTCAGCAGTTTAAGTGAAGAATCTAATGCTAAAATCAATTTTTCTTAGAAGTTCAAATATAAAATGCGTGTCATTGTTTATTGTTGAATTTTTTTTAAAACCTTAACCATTAATTTTAACCAATATACTATTTTTTATTCATATGGATTTATAATAAAATTTGGATACTTTCTCTTTTGTAGTTCAATATATTAAAATAGGAAAAAATTTGTGGAAATTATATAAGAAATATAATATGTGAAGAGATTTAAATTTTTTATAAAATAATCACAAATCAGTTGTTCCATAACGTTTGTGTTGTTAGAATAGAACTGTAATTTTGTGAGTTGATAATGGCTTTAAAATAGCCGAAAACGTTCCTCCAAACGAAAAATTTTTTGGATGGATTCTTGTTATTAGAAACTCTAAAATCAAGTGACAAGTATAATAATATCCTTTATAAGGTTCATATTTAGTAAATTACATAATTTTGAATATATAACCCTTTTATTATTATATTTGCAGCATATTAAAAATAAAATTCTATAATTGTTTATAATTGTATTTTTTTCTCTTTATTATATTTGCAGCATATTAAAAATAAAATTCTATAATTGTTTATAATTGTATTTTTGTTAGATTTAACAGTAATTTTTAAATTATCTCTGAAAAATCCTCAATATTTAATTCTTTTCTAAAAATCTTTTTTTATTAATGAATTTAATTGAATATTTGCCATCTAACCAATCATTGGTAATTATTATTTTTGTATGGTCAGTTGTTTTTAATAAGTAGTTTTTTCTAAAAATCTTTTTTTATTAATGAATTTAATTGAATATTTGCCAGCTAACCAATCATTGGTAATTATTATTTTTGTATGGTCAGTTGTTTTTAATAAGTAGTTTTATAATAAAATAGAAAAATATTTCTCAGTTTTGATGATTAGATATTCTTAGAAATCATTTAAATTTGAGATTCCATTTTGTATTATCTCAAACTTTTTAGGAAAAGAAAAAACTTTTTCAAATGTTCTATTCAATCACTGTTACATAACTGAATTTATTATTTATTTATATTTAATTGTCAAATTGCATAATTACTAATTTTAATAATATTTATATTGAAATTTTTGAAGTTTTTTTAATGTTTACAAATCTGAAGTTTTTCTATGATGATATGAAAGAAATTATGATGGAATATAATTTGAATATCCATTAATGAAGTCAAATTGCATGTAAAATAAAAGTCAACATTATGTAAATACTTTTGTTCATATTTTTAATTTGAAAAATTATTTCCAGTTTATTAAAATAATTTTGTTTCTGCTTTTTAGTGCTGACTTTTATTTATCTGAAAAAACAATGGCAGTTTTGCTGTCAAAGCAAGTTGTAAGTTTGGCACTAATTGTGTTAACTTTGCACAATTGGTGTCATCACTTATTTTCTGATGAAAGTTATTGATTAATTAATTTGAAATAATGCAAAATTATATTATGTTTTAATGAATTATATAAATATAGAATATATTGCATATTTTCTTTTATTACTATCACTTTCAAATATTTATTATTGAAACCGTATAAATTATTTTATCATAAATAAAATTTCTTAACAGGTGATGCTGTATTAACATTTGAAGTCAAATTAATCAAGATAGAAAGAAAATCTGAACTTTAACAATAAATTATTATTTATTATGATTTCTGTATTATTATATCACATTCCATTTAAACATCTTGATACAATTTTTAGAAAAAATAAAAATTTTGAAAAAGTTTATGAAAGTTTTCTCTTTATAAGAAGATATGTTTATGAAACATACTTTTTTAAAGAATTATTATTTTTATATTGTAAGGGAGAGACTGAAAGTGTCTATTAATAAAGATACAAAAGTTTTCATCTCATAAAATTATAAATTAACACAGAAATTAATTTTGTTTCCATTAATGATTTTCTTCTCATTTTAATTTTAAAGTAAGATATATTGAAGTTTTTATAATGCATTATTTGAGTATAATAAATTTATTCATATTTTGCACTTTTAAATATTTTATATTTAAAGGAATATTAAATGCTGTTAGTTAACACAATATGTTGTTGTTTATTTTTATAATATAATCATGATCAATTGCTTGCATGATTTCAGGTTTAAATTTTGCATATAAACTGTGCAAAAAAATAATAATATGTTCAATTTATCTATAATGTTTGATATGGTTGTATATTAAACAAATATCCAACTATTTTAATTGGTATAAACATTTCAACTTGAAATTTAGTAATAAAATATCTGGTAAGATTCTAGTTGAGCCGTAGCATGCGGATATATGATAATTGACCGTCAACTCGAAATTATATTCTTAGCTTTTGATTATATGATAGATTCTAATAAAAACATCTTGATAGCCCATATAGTTTTGGAGTGAATCTTTAATACAGTGGAATTGTCGATTTGTATTTTATACATCAATCGGGGGTGGCGTATCTTCAATTCTGTAATGTATAGATCCACGTGCTATGGTTCAACTAGAATCCTACCAAAATATCTGTTAATGTAATGATACTTGATCTAATAAACAGTATTTTAAAATACATAAATGAATAAAAAACAAGTGTACATATGCTATGCAGTATAAAGAAAAGGATTTATTCAAATTTTCAAATTACTATAAGCAGTAATAGTTTTCAAAATGTGCATAAGTACTGTATATCCTATATGATTCATTAAATCATTGCTAGAAATCAAAACAGATTAATATGAGAGATAAATGTGAATATCTAAAGTGTTTTTTAATAGACTGCCGAACAAACAACTTTTATGTTGTTCACGATTCTTTGTAAGGATTTTTTAATGTGTCTTACTGTTGCAATCAGTAACAGTAACAGATTCAGAAAAAAATGATAGGAGTACATCCTAATACAAATAATTATATTGATGATAATTTAAATTATTGCTGTAAATTTATTTCTTTTGTTTTTCTCCAAACAGTGAGGGTACATGCACAAAGTATCAGTATCCCTATCTTGAATCAACCTATAGTTGCAATAATGCTAATTCATTGTTATGTATTATATAAACTATAAAAATTTTGTAAGAAAGACGATAGTAATATTTCACATTAAGAAGTAAATGTAATAAATTATGAATTATTACAAATTATTTGTATTATTCATAGTTTATGTATGAAAGGGGAATAAAATGTGGTAAATTATTAATTGTTGTGTGAGGAAGTTAACTTTGACCTATCCTATTTTTATTTTATTATGCACTCTATTATTTATCGTTATTTTCCTATATTCTAACGTATTATATTTTAGTTTAAAAGTTAACTTACTTCCACCTTCTCCGTCGTAGTTGGCAATCACGTGATACGGAATCGTAGTATTAGTTAGAACTTAGAAAAGACCTGAGCTCAGGCAGAACTCTGGAATTTGCAGAGTCGCTTTCAAATATCGACAATATTTGAGTTAGATTAAACAAGTTTTTTGATTACTTGTTTGTGCTTTATTTCGTTTAAATGTGAATAATTGTGTTGTCGATATTTGAGTTAGATTAAACAAGTTTTTTGATTACTTGTTTGTGCTTTATTTCGTTTAAATAAAGCTTTAATTAACACTTGTAAGTGTTTTTGAGTCTAATAAATTTATATTTTATTATCTAACTTGTTTGAGATTTTCTTCGTTTTACTTCTAACACTTAATCGGCACTTTTAAGTTCCGATTTCTGATTTTTGTTTTGTCAGTTAGACGTTACATTGTGTTAGATTTGTTTTGTAGTTTAATTGGTATTAAGTTAGAACTTAGAAAAGACCTGAGTTCAGGCAGAACTCTGGAATTTGCAGAGTCGCTAACCGTTAGGCTTAGTGATATAATTATTTTTATTGCATTCGTTCAAATTCGCGACCTTGCAGTTGCACTTATTGTGATATAAAAAAAATGTAGTTTGGCTTAAACAACAAAGTGCAAAATTTCAATAGTAGTAGTTACAATAATATCTTTAAAGTACTAAAAATTAATTGCAATGGAAAACTTTGAGAAGATAACCATGGAATGAACAATCAGAAAGATAAAAATTAATAGTAGAAAGTTTGTTATAGGAAATTATAGAGAGCAATTGGTGTATAGATTGAAATAATAATGATCTGTAAAATATCAATGGAGAGTAGGAAATATAATAGTAATTACGGTACAAATAACAATGCTACACACATTTTATATTATATGTAAAATCGCGTCCATTGTTTAAATGTTACAAAACTTATTTATATCGCAATATCGTATTTGCAATTTCTAAAAGCCTGGAAGCATTCAAAACTGCGTCATTCTGTTAGGGGAGGCTGCAGTAGCTTTGTGACGAGATATGATATGGGATAAGGAAGTCATGTAAATTGTGACGTTACGTTGAAAAAAATGAGTTTTTGCGTCTAAGACTAAAAAATTTCAGTGGTTTTTTGTAAAATATAAAAATGTTAATCTTCATTTTTCGAATAATTAAGCATAAAAATATCTAGACATACGTTGATTATAACACATATTTATAAATTCTAACACAAATCCAGTTATTTGAAGGTTTATTTGAAAAATTAATGTGTGTAACCAGAGCCGGCACAATGCAAGTGATATACAGCATCAGGGCACCACTGTTTGGGGGCGCCTTACAATTTATTGTCCTTAAAAAATATAGGGGGCGCCATAAAAGAACTTTGCAACATGGCGCCGACTACCCTAGGGCCGGCTCTGTGTGTAACAATATTAGTATAATTTCAATTTTTTACTGTTATATTATATATATATATATATAATATAAGTAAAATCGGAGAAAAATTTTTAAATACAGACTATACAACGACAGGTTTTGCAGCCAGAATAGCTCATATCGATAGACCACAGTTTTCGTCTCTGGGTCTGACGTCATCCGCGTCTGAAAGAGAAACGAGAGAGAGAGTGACCAGAATACAACCCCAGGTGACACAGGTGGTTAAGTGCAAAATGCCAAATTATTGGCAGTAGCATAGCCAATACAGCTGTGAGGCAGATGTTCATTCAGATAATGCTAGACTGATATGAGGAAAAATTGCATGGGGTAAGGACAAGCAAAGAGCCTGCTTGTGACCTGATCCTAAAATCCATCAACATCAAGGACAAAGGTAATGCTAGACTGATATGTGGTTCGGATATAGGCATGCTATGTGTGCACTCCATCAGCAGTATTAGTATGGAAAAATGATGCGTGACAAAAAGAAGGCATATTTGTGTTATGGAGTTAATGAAGACAAATTCCATCACAACAGTACAATGGCATTTCTGCATACATTTTTATAAAGTTTCACCATCTTTGAAGAACATTTACTGTTGGTACTATCAGTTCGAAGAAACTGGCTTTCTGTGTAAAAGACACCCACCTTGTTGGAACAAGTAATTATTGAAGACCTCATCTAGCTTCAGGATCAGCGACTGCTGCAGCATGTGAAGATGTCATCCCAGTTAGTGTCCTCATTGAATATATATGGGCCATAGATTTTCTTTTGTGATCTGGCATAAAAGACATCAATCTTAGGTTAATTCTGGGTTTGCTCAATAGTTGCAGGAGAGTTCTCTGTGCCCCATACTCATAAGTTATGGTAATTGATCTTCATGTTTAGATAGAATGTTGCTTTGTCAGTGAAAAAATAGGCAGCTTAAAATATCTTCATTCTCCACATCCACTTGCATCTCCAATAGAACTATGTATGATTTCAAGCTTGTACCATTTGCAATTTTTATGGCTTGATGACCAGATGCTTATATAAAACATGAGCTTTGACTGGCTCAGTAAACAAATTTTTACAGACTTGTTATGAAAGTTTCTTTGATTCTATAAACATTTGTATCTGTTGCATATGGCTATTCTGTGCTCTTCCTTTTACACAGAAAGTCAATTTCTTCAAACTGATGGTACCAACAGTAAATGTTCTTCAAAGATGGTGAAACTTTATAAAAATGTATGCAGAAATGCCATTGTACTGTTGTGATGGAATTTGTCTTCATTAACTCCATGACACAAATATGCCTTCTTTTTTGTCACGCATCATTTTTCCATACTAATACCGCTGATGGAGTGCACACACAGCATGCCTATATCCCAAATGCAAAATAAAATTTTAAGTTTTGCTTTCTATTGATAACTTACATATTCTATCATAAATAGTTACTTTATATCTAATTCATAAATTTGTTTCATTCAAATAAGAGTTCATCAAATAAAAGCACTTTAGCAGTCAGAAATAAACAAACATTTTAGTTTACGATTACTAATTAAAACGTTTTCGGTATCTCAAATACTATCTTCAGTTATATGGAACACATCACATGGAATAGACACAAATATGCCTTCTTTTTTGTCACGCATCATTTTTCCATACTAATACCGCTGATGGAGTGCACACACAGCATGCCTATATCCCAAATGCAAAATAAAATTTTAAGTTTTGCTTTCTATTGATAACTTACATATTCTATCATAAATAGTTACTTTATATCTAATTCATAAATTTGTTTCATTCAAATAAGAGTTCATCAAATAAAAGCACTTTAGCAGTCAGAAATAAACAAACATTTTATTAGGAACCTTAGATGATGTAACTAAAAAAATAATTTTTTAATAATAATGAAATTAACTGTTAACTTCTAAATATACAACTTGCTAAATACCTGTCTGAGGAACATACCCATCTTGAGTTTCTTCACCCTCCCTATTAAATTCTATTCTCTCAGCAGAAAAATTTTCATTTTCAGCACCTATCATTTTGTTTCATGTGACATTTTTCGAATTTCAGAATGAAAATAGATTAAATAAAACAGCATAACAAAAACGTGAATAATACACGTGTTTAGTTTATAGACCGCAGCTACGAACTATTAACAATATTATTGGTTAAAAATCTGTTCAAGATGGGTCTGCAGATCACCGGAACATGTATAATAAAATTTGACAAACGATGACTTTAACGGGAAAGATAACGACAGGTTTTGCAGCCAGGATCGCTCATATCGATAGACCACAGTTTTCGTCTCTGGGTCTGACGTCATTCGCGTCTGAAAGAGAGACCAGAGAGAGAGAGTGGCCAGAATACAGCCCCAGGTTTGCCCTGGGTAGACAGACTTGGCTCAAAGGCTCGTGGATACATAGATAGCCTGCCCGAGAGCACTAGTATCAGCCTTGTCCGATAAGTTACCATAGTAATCATTATGTAAGCTTCCCAAAATGGAATTCTGCCAGATGCTGCTGTAATCTAACTTGTAAGGTGTTGGGTGCTATCCCAAAGATCCCAGTTTGATTCTGGTGCAGTGGCAAAATTTTATTTCAGAAAAATTAATTTAAAAATTATAATCTAATTATTAATTAGTAGATGATGCCGCCTTAGTTCAAATTTAAAAATTAATTAATTATAATTAATTTTTTAAATATTTTTTTAAATTAAATTGAAGGCTATACTATCTGAATCAAATAGACTACTAAAAAAGAAGTTTAAGATTTCCAACAACTTGGATCCTTATACAGAATTCCTTCACTAGCATCAAGAGAGAAAATACATAACGTTTGAATTTTTATATAAATTTAAATATTTGGCAATTACTACTCAACTCACTATGAAAATTTAATCTCTATACTTCTATCAGCCAAGTCATTTTTCTTTATTGATCACAGACCTGGAATTTCTCAACTAAAAAGATGATGATTTAATTAACAGCTTTAGAACCTCCTGTTTAAGAATTATTCTAGGCTATTCAATGGACAGACCATATATCAAATTTTACCAACCTGGAGCAGTTGGCAAACCCATTAAGTGAAACAGTACAAAAAAACCAGAATATAGCTTAGATATCAAATCAAGCACCCTTCTTCAAACTTTTTTAATACACTAGTTCTTTATAATCCCATAAATGGCCATAGAAAAAGTGATCTAAAACTTAATTCTGGATATACATTAGCAATTTGATTTCAGAAACAGAAATCGATTTACCGTATATACTCGAATATAAGCCGATCCGTGTATAAGCCGACTCCCACTTTAGCACTTAAAATTTGATAAAAATTTGAAATCGATAAATTACGTGATCTTTGATTTTTAGTTACCGATATATTAATGCCTGATAAATTACATGATCTTTGATTTTTAGTTACCAATATATTAATGCCATTGGCCAAAATAAATATTTTATTAAAACTTTAAATATATACATATAAAAATAAATTATTATTATACAAACAGCAATATATCAATTGTAAAGGTAAAATTTTACTTTATCTGAAGCAATCGAGCGCATTGCGTTGCCAACTCCAACCTGCATTTGTATAAGTGCATCAGATAGGCGACGCCGCACTGCCTGATGCACCACGACGCAGAAATTCTCGACAATAATCCAGCTAAAGTGATTCAACGCACACCTACATAAAATTCTTGGATTATTGTCGAGAATTTCTGCGTCACGACGCATCAGGCAGCGCGGCATCACCTATCTGATGCATTTATATTGTATAAATGCAGAATAGATTCGGCAGTGTGACGCACTCGATAGCACCAGATAAAGTAAAGTTTTACTCCGAAGCAAGATTGATGTCGATGTATGACATTATCATTAGGATCACGTAGCTTCAGAAAAAATCAAGTTAACGAATAGTAATAAATTTTTATAATTTACATAAAAATATTTTTTTTCTTTTTATTGTTGTTATTGAATAACTGTTTTCTTTTCTAAAAAAAGTTCATATTATCACAGTAAAAATTCCATTAGAATACGTCTACATCACACATCTCCCAAGAGACCATTCGAAGTTTCGTTTTCCCTATAATTGAGTTGAGTTCGTATTCAATCAAATCTTCAATCATATTTTGAAATGAGTGGATCACCCAAACAATGATGTCATACACTATTAGGATGACGTGTGCATCGTGATTTCTAGATGTTAAGCATGCGATTTCGAAGTTTTGATTTTGCTTATGATGAACTTTTTTGATAGACTAAAGTTATTTTTCAGTACAGATTTTAAATAATTACTACTTTACCATAATTTTAAACATTATTTTAGTTACTTTTTAATCTATTTTAATTAAATCATTGCTGAATTAAATATAATAAGTATTTATCGATTACTAGTGAATGAATTAAAAACATTCTTAATTAATAATAATGAAAAATAAATACATTTTTATTACTCAAATACAAATCCTAGGTAAGATTCTTGATTGATTGTCGAGTTTTCGCGTCACATCGTATTGGGCAGTCCAACATTGCATATCTGATTACGGTATATAGACACAGGTTGGAGTCGGTGGCGCGATGCTCTCGATCTCATCGAGGTAAGAAAATTTTTTCTGGCATCATATTAAATGAATTATTGCAAAATTTCTTTCCTATCTTCGGGACGTTCAGTAAGTTATGTCTTTGCTTATTCAATTTTTCCAGCTAAAAAAAAAAAAAGTCGAATTTTTTTTATCCATGTATAAGCCGACCCTTCCACTTCAGAATTTTTTTTTTTTTTTTTTTTTTTTTTTTTTTTTTTTTTTTTTTTTTTTTTTTTTTTTTTTTTTTTTTTTTTTAAGAACCTCGGCTTATACACGAGTATATACAGTACTTTTAATCAATTTTAAATCTATCGTTTACTTTTTTAAAAATTATTAGAATAGGAAATTTAATTCCACCTTTCCTTCTTTTCATATTTGCAACATTGCCTAGGCAGACACACTTGATAGGCATTATTGCTTATATGCAAGGAGCTATTATTTTTTTTTTATATATATACCAGTAGTACATGTTAAAACTGGAAAACTGCTTATACTCAGTAATTAAGTCAAGATAAACATAAACAGCACTAATCATAGTTGAGTAAAATAAAATAAAACACATTTATTTAAAATATCACAAACGTTTTCGGCTATAACGCCATCTTCAGGCAGTTCGTTCTAAAGAATCTTTCTTCTTTAGAACGAACTGCCTGAAGATGGCGTTATAGCCGAAAACGTTTGTGATATTTTAAATAAATGTGTTTTATTTTATTTTACTCAACTGCGATTAGTGCTGTTTATGTTTATCTTGACTTATACCGGTAGTTTTCTTATTTATAATTTTGTATAAATTATAAATAAAATAATGATGAATATCCACATAATAATTTTTATTTACATAAATTTAACTTGCATAAGTTGGAATTTTGTATTAGATATATAAAAAGAGAAGACATGACAACTTATAAAAATAGTTGACAACTTGTAGATTAGATTCTAGTTTAGAGATGATGTAATAACAACATAAGAATGAATTTATACACTTGGATTCTCAATAAATTGAGAATGATTATATTTTGAAAGCAAAACAGTAATATGAAGAGGATTATTGATGGGAAGAAATGCAGAAAAATTATTTTTACTTTTTTCCTTATAGTATTTTCTCTTTTTCATAATGTAGGATAGTAATAACAAATTTTCTATTAATAATAATAATGAATTAATTTAATTATTTTAATTTATATTTACTATTACTATAATCTCAATAAAAAATATGTACAATATAAATTCTAAATTCAATATTTAACTTTTAACCACAGACCTTGAAAGAAACATTATGTAATGGAGTTGCATATCTTCATGAGGGATTGACAGCCTCTGATCGCCATCTTGTTGAACAGCTATTTAATAGTGATGCAGTACAAGTTGTTGTTGTTTCTCGTAATCTATGTTGGGGTATGTCACTGGCTGCACATTTAGTTGTTATTATGGACACCCAGTATTACAATGGAAAAATTCATACGTATGTATAATTAATTTTAATATATTTTAATGATAGTAAATAGATTATTCTTCATCTTTTTATTTATTTATTTATTTATATACATATGTACTCACTACTATTAAGTTATCAATATGTTAATCAAACTAAGAATTTTCTTTAACTTAAATACCACTGAAACTGATTGTTATTTTGAGTGCCAAATATTTATTAAAATTAAACCTATTCCTATATATCAAAAATTCATTATGATTTTGTTTTGTTAGACAGTAACTTTGAGATATATCACTCTCAGAGATTAAGAAATGTTATATCTTAAAATGAAAAATTCAAATGCCATAAACAAAAATTCCAATATGATATCAAATTAATGGGAAAACTTTTAGAGCAATCTATCAATAATATATTCTATCATTTATTTTATTTAATAAAATTATAAATATTTAATAATATATAGTCGAAGCTGGTTATTAGGGAGTCAGATATAAGGGACAAACATGTCCGGTCCTGGCGAAAAACCTATGTTTTGTGTGTATTTTTCGTCAGATATAATGGAAAATTCGGCTATAAGGGAGATAATTTTTCATTTTTCTGTACTCTTCCTTGTGATGACCTACTTTTTATCCTTCTTTACCTCAGCCGGCAATCAGTGTAATTTATTTAAAAATAATAACAACATCATAAAAAGCCAATTTGTCCCGACTGCAAAATTTTTTGTCATTATTAATAATTTAAAAATTAATGGAATACAAATTAAATTAAAAATTGTATACTCTAAAAAGACAAAATCCACAAATGGTGCTGTACCCTAAAAATGGCACCACCTAATAATTTGTTATATAAGGTAGAAGTTTTGAGTTATACTCCAAGTTTATGAGATTAAATGACAAGATTTCCACTCATATATATGAACAGATAATATCTAATATTAATTATTTCCTTTTTTATGTATACCACAGATATAAGATCCATGACTGGTAATCGAATAATTACACAACTCAAATAACCGATATTAAAACCGAAATAACAATCCTAATTGAAAACTCTTCAATGTTTATTTTGCCCACCCAATGATACGCCGATTTGTTGCACATTCGTATATAAGGGAGATCGGTTATAAGGGATAAAAAGTGTAGGTCTCCTCGATTCCCTTATAACTGGCTTCGACTATATTTTGATTCTTAAAATTTACATTACAAAAATTTTGTACCTCAACAACATATACTCTTATAAGCTATTCTGATATTCTTTTTCTGTAACTAGATAGAATAATTTTATGTAATATTTTTGTGTTTATTTTTGAAGTTTGTATATGTATTGTGTATATGTATTGTGTATATATTGTATACAGCTGAAGATTAATCTTAAAAGGAATTTTAAACAAATCCACATCTTATTCAGCACTATTGATAGTAAAAATTTTCTTAATAAATTTTTTCTATCAGTAGTGCTGAATAAGATGTGGATTTTGCATGTATTTTATTAAAATTTCAATTTTTGTGCATTTTGTACAATATTGTAAATGTTTTTTTAAATTGATTTTAGTATAAAATTATAAAAAATCAACGCTAAAACTAAAGTAAATGAAATAAAAATCAGACATGAAATTTTAACATTTCTGAAAGGAAAACTAGCAAGGCTGCAATCACTTATATTGCAAATCTATATTCTGAACAAGGGAGATAATATCAATATTTGCTAACTATGGAATTAGTCACATTTTCTTATATAAATTGCAAATTAATACTATCATCATACAACTTGAGCAGAAGATTGGGAATGGCTTTGTTTGTACAGAGCTCTCCCATATATAACACTATTGTTTATACTGCAGATCTTTCCTGTTCTCATCACTTTGAAAGAGATTCTAAAAAATGTATAATACATAATTGACATGTTCCATCTTGTTAACTTTTTGTCACCAACTTTCAGCCATAACAAAATCAAATCTAATAATAATTCAACTATCATCATCATATATATTGCATTAATAAAACATAGCTGGCTGGCTAGATATATGGATATTCCTTTTGCAGTCAAACCACTCTATTGATACCTGATTCTTATAAATAGAATATCATTAGAAAGGATTAATCATCAATTTCTTCTACAGCCAAAATTTTGTCATTATTAATAATTTAAAAATTAAGGAATAAAAATTAAAATTGTAGGTTTCCCTAAAAATGATAAACTCTGCAGATGATAAGATTTCTTAATTTTAAATTGAGGATTTTTTAAAGTGCCAGATTCTTGAAAATTCTCGATTTTTGACAGTATAGTATAGTTTCAAAAACTTTTATATGGAGTTTCAAAAACTTCTTTCTAACTTCTATAAGTATTCTACTTTTGTATTTGAAAATTATCCTCATTTTGTGAAATCAAATTTTTTTTCCAATAAGTACTTTTTATTAAAATAAAAATGTCGCAGTCTCTCTAAATTCAGATAGTTCTCAGTTTATGAGTTTTTTTCAAATATGAAACATCAAAAAAATTAAAAATATGAACTTTAATTACAATAAATAAATGCTAAACATTTATAAAAAAAAATCTCACATTTCAAATCACATATATTGCTATACAATGCAATATAACTGAGTTTATGGCAAAAACTCCATCTGTTATGAAATTGGAAAAATCAAAATATTTCTGTTTTTCGGTCAACAGTGCTCTCTGGGTTTACAATGGGTTTACCGATATAGTATGTTAATAATAATGAAAAAAATAAAAATTTTTAACATTTACACAGCATAAATAATTTATTTATTATTATAATTTGCTTGATTTTAAAGGCAATGCTTTCATTTCTGTAGATAGATAATCATTGTTTCATCATAAACCATTGTTTTTATTGATCCTTTATCTAATTTTATTATGGTCAAATTGCATTGCCCATTGAATCAGTTTCCCATAGACATAATATTAAAATCAGGAGTTCTGATCTCAGCTGATAATGGAACTCCTGATTTTAATATTGTCTATGGGAAATTGATTTTTGATTCGAGTTCTTACTTTACGAACAGAAACTACCTGTATTTGTATTTCCTTTAAATTTAGATAATCATCATATTATTTAATAAAATATATAAATTTATCATTAATTTTTTTACAAAAATCTTTTTTCCGATGATTGAAATAATTTCTGAATTTTGATTTTTTTATAGCTTATTTCCAGGCATTAATATAATTAATGTTAAAAGAGCAGATGAAGTCAGTAATGCCTGGAAACATGCTATAAAAAATCATCGTTCTTAAGCTTATGCTTTTTATTCTTATTTTATTAATATACCTATTTATCCGACAGCATTAATAGATGACTTTTTAATATATTGAAAATAAATTATAAAAATATTAATTCATGTTAAATTTATTAGATTGCATAACTTGTTATGATTATGTTCTTTTTGACGTTGTTTAAAGTTTTAGAGTTTGAATTGTATTCCATGTGATGTGTTCCATATAACTGAAGATGTGTTCTTTTTGACATTGTTTAAAGTTTTAGAGTTTGAATTGTATTCCATGTGATGTGTTCCATATAACTGAAGATAAACAACGTCAAAAAGAACACAAAGTTTTAGAGTTTGAATTGTATTCCATGTGATGTGTTCCATATAACTGAAGATAGTATTTGAGATACCGAAAACGTTTTTAGTTTATGATTACTAATTAAATGTTTGTTTATTTCTGACTGCTAAAGTGCTTTTATTTGATGAACTCTAAAAAATGTTTTTAGTTTACAATTACTAATAAAATGTTTATTTCTGACTGCTAAAGTGCTTTTATTTGATGAACTCTTATTTGTATAAGAAAGCAGTTTTTAGAAGTTCTTGTTTAATTAGTTGTTTCATTCATTTTGACTTACCCTCTATATCCCCAAACAAACAATTCTTTTCTTATTTAATTAGTTGTTTCATTCATTTTGACTTACCCTCTATATCCCCAAACAAACAATTCTTATATAAAGTTGAATGTAAAATACAATTCACAGAGGAGTATTTTAGTTTGTGTAAAAATTACAAATTTAATAAATTTTAACAAAAAACAATCTATAAAATTCTTATAATAAATTTGTATAATAAAATGTACCGGTAATTATGGCTGTCTGTTATTCATGCATTTGAATTCTAAAATATAGGACTAGAGTAACAGCATATTCAGAAACTATTTGCCAATAAAGATTTAGCACTGGCCCTCTGTTTCAAAAATTTGAAAAAAAAAAAAATGTCAATTTGATGTACAGTTATTTTAAGATCTCAATTCAAATCCTACAAAATCAGATATTTAAAATTCATTTTAATTAAGAATAATTAATTTCTTTTTTACTTGGAAAAAAATAAATTATTATTATACTTTAATTATTAAATATTTTTCATAATAACTTAAGCATAAGCACTTCTGCAGTTAAATTCAGTTTACTATTAAACTTAAAAACGTTTTCGGTATCTCTGATACCATCATCAGTTAACAAGGTTAATGGAACTATCCTACAGAATCAGATATTTAAAATTCATTTTAATTAAGAATAATTAATTTCTTTTTTACTTGGAAAAAAATAAATTATTATTATACTTTAATTATTAAATATTTTTCATAATAACTTAAGCACAAGCACTTCTGCAGTTAAATTCAGTTTACTATTAAACTTAAAAACGTTTTCGGTATCTCTGATACCATCATCAGTTAACAAGGTTAATGGAACTACAGAACAAATTCAAAAATCGAATACATTTCAAATAATATAATCTTAAATTACATTTCATAGAATAAATTTATATATTTTACATATAATACAAACTGTTTCATAGGGAATTTATGTCCCTAGCAGACAAACTAATATACAACTTCTATAGGAATATAATAATACATATTAAAAATAATAATTAGCTTAATCTTAATATATGTTTCATATTTTACAAGCTAAATATACTTTTATAATTTCTTAGGAGCGGTGGTTTTCTATCATATATTTAATAATGTAAAATATATAAATTTATTCTATGAAACGTAATTTAAGATTATATAATTTGAATTGTATTCGATTTTTGAATTTGTTCTGTAGTTCCATTAACCTTGTTAACTGATGATGGTATCAGAGATACCGAAAACGTTTTTAAGTTTTAATAAAATAGTAAACTGAATTTAACTGCAGAAGTGCTTGTGCTTAAGTTATTATCATATTGATTAGCAGTTTTGAAAGCTTGGATTATTGTATTAAATATTTTTCTTTTTGGAAAATAGATATTATTTCCTCTCCAAATTCCAATTTTTGTTATTAAAATGTGTCTTTTTGTTTCTAATTTATTTTACAAACATTTATACTGCAGTTTATTATTTTAATTACTCCTGTTTGTCTAAATAAATACATTATGATTTTTGTATTATTTTTAATCATTAAAATCATATACAGCAACAGTCTCAAACTCACAGCTCAATGTACTTTTTTGTGCAACTTACATTAAATTTATTGTAATCAACAGAGTATATAGGAGATATTTATAAGAAAAAATATCACTTTTTGTGAAATATTTGAAAATCACTGTAAAACGTTTTTATAAATTATACTGAAATTCAATAAAACAGTAGTTTTACTGAATTTCAGTCTATTCTGTATCTGTTCATCTTCATTTGATGTTGGTAGGCATTCCATTTTAAAGCAGTTTCAGAAAGCTGTTATTAATATGCCAAGATTGTACTTCATATTCATCGTATATGTAGGGTGAGTGAAAATTCTCATTTAGGTCGAATGATTATATTCCTCAATGGTCCAAAGAGTCAGTTAAAGCCGACAAATTTCAGCTTATAATATTACAGTACCATCAGATAGGCATAGATGGAAAAAGGTAATTTACGCAGGTAAATTATAATCCGGCAGGTAAAGTATAATTTTGCTGGTACTTAGATTAATATGATACAGCTATAGGATGAAACCGGCATAGATGGAAAAAGGTAATAATTTACGCAGGTAAAGTATAATTTTGCTGGTACTTAGATTAATATGATACAGCTATAGGATGAAACATATCTTACTTTTCGTACGTTTCTCTTTTAAACTTCTACCTCTCCCAAACCGATGAGTCCCACAGTTTTATGCCGCTATGCACCCCCTGGGGTTGAAAAAAGGAACTAAAGAAAAAATTGAAAGAATTAACAGAGAAAACAGATTACTAATAATCTGTGACAGAAAACTTTTACCGTCAAAAGTTTAATTCTTATTTATTAATTTTTAATAAGATTTTTTAAGCATATTAATAATTTTTAATCGTAAATACCCAGTAATACTATTAATTAAAGTTATAATTTTTCTTTACATAAAAAAAACGAATATTATCAATTTAAAAAAAAACGATTTTTTTTAAATTTAAAAAAAATCTTCGAGAAATTTAGCAATATAAATCAAATCAGATATAATTTGGTTTTTTAATTGCTTAGTCCTTAGTAAATATTTGTGAATGGATTTAACACAATCTTACAATCGACAGAATGGCTGCGATGAAAGTGTGTTCCGCTTCCATCCTATAGGATTCAATTCTTGGGCCCTATAATTCCTCCAAAAAAGAGTCTGGGCCTGGCACTTTGAATCCTATCCTCCACCTGACGGTTGATGCCACTAGGGGTATGGTTAACCCCTGATGGACACTGGAATCAGAGCAGGCCCAATGCACGATGCAAGTGATGCACAGCATCAGGGCCCCACCTTAAGGAGGCGCCTTACAAGATAATTTAGCCATTATTGTCTTTAAAAATAAGTAGGGGGCATTATATAAGAACTTTGCAGCAGAGCGCCGACTACCCTAGGGCCGGCGCCTGCTACAAAGTTCCACACATGAAAATACAAGATGGTCAAGATCGATCCTTTCTATTGTTTGATTTTATACATCTTTTTATTGAAATATATACACAATATTCGAACATTCTAGGGCAACTGTTCCCAATTAACTAAGAGCTGTGGATCCCCCTTTTTCAAGGTAAGCTACGGACTCCCTAAATTGATTCCATGGACCCGAGAGGTCCGCAGACTACCAAACGGGAAACACTGTTGTAGGGGATCAATCGTATTGAAAATGATCGATATTCGATTATATCAGGAAGTAGACTACCAAACGGTTGATCCCCGACAACACTGTTGTAGGGGATCAATCGTATTGAAAATGATCGATCCGACAACACTGTTGTAGGGGATCAATCGTATTGAAAATGATCGATATTCGATTATATCAGGAACAACGTTTGTTTATCAAAATGATGTAAATATTATCCAGCTAAAATGAAATTGTGCATATTATTGAGTTCCGCTAGGAAATAGTTGTTTGAAAAATGATCAAATTCGATTCGCTTACTACGCACTAATAAATCGATTATAATTATTTTTCATTTTTAATCACAGATTAATTGATAGATATAGGACACTCTCATAGGCTGTGGTTCGATATTCCACGTACTGCACTAACTAAACCTTCTCGGTTTTCTTGGTTAACGTCACAGTTTCGTTTGAATAAAGAATCAGTTCAGTGAGCCAAGTCACATAAGGCGGCCGGATGGCCGAGTGGTAACGCGTTGGCGTACCACGCTGGAGGACCCGGGTAGGTACTGCCAATAGTGGCAGCACATTCGAATCAGCGAAGTGTCCCATCTGTATCAACTAATCTGTGATTTTTAGCATTCACACTCCTCTAGCGGATTTCAATAATAATCACGAATTTCGTTTAAATCGGATATTATTTACATATTAAAATAATATTTGACAAAGAATTAATCAACTAATCTGTGATTTTTAGCATACATACTCCTCTAGCGGATTTCAATAATATTCACGAATTTCGTTTAAATCGGATATTATTTACATATTAAAATAATATTTGACAAAGAAACGTCCCGCTTGATATGATCGAATAGCGATCATTTTCAATACGATTGAATTCCTATAGCAGGTGTGTCAAACTGGCGGCCCTTGATGTGATGTTTTGTGGCCCCCAACGCTCTTCACTAAAATGAAAATGAGAACAATGTTATGAGATAATGGGAAGTAACTCTTGCATCGTAGCTATGTCATTACTATTATAACTAGTTTGATTTTAATGAGATACAATTGCACGAGATTTTTCTATTGGCCTTATCGACGTATACATACAGATGATACTGATCTTTCAGATCGGTGACAAACTATTGTCTGTCCACGAAAGCCGCACCAAGCTAAGGTGGATGAGTCCAAACGCGCAGGTCGGCCGGATGGCCGCGTGGGAAAGCTTCGGCTTACCACCCTGGAGGATCCGGGTTCAAATCCGGGTCCCACACCTCCAATTTTTCAGGAGGGGTCCGGGCCCGGCCTGTAATGCACTCAATGGAGAACTCTGAGAAATTCCAGAAGTAGGAGTAAAAAATTCTGAACAATTATTACTAGTAGTTATAGTACGTTTCACGAGTCATGGCCGGGGCTATGCGCAGTAAGGAAATGGGGCTCTGGAGTTATTAAACAGGTTTCTGCTGTCGACCTCAGGTACACTTTCAGCTCGTACAGTACAGTATGTACTTTACGAACTGAAAGTGCGGGCTGTAACAATATGTTTTTCTCTAAAAAGTTTTAAAGATAAATTTAACTCTTTTCTTTTACAAAAACGAATAATTACGTAGCTTGCCCAGACACTCCACTGACGTCATTGTAGATACCCTATCCCCGTAGTCATTACATAGACTCGTCTTTGCTACTGCGCATATAATTACCCCGGCCATGACTCGTGAAACGGACTATATCTTGCGCTTGAAACATCCATGTGCGAAGCTGTCATCCCTATTTTGTCACTGGACTCGTTCAGTTAGATCTTGCGCTTGAAACATCCATGTGCGAAGCTGTCATCCCTATGTCGTCACTGGACTCGTTCAGTTAGCGCACGCGTACTTGCATCGATGGTCGCGGCTAAGCTGGTCGGACAGTAAGTGCTTTCCTGCAAGGATTACATCGTTTTGTGCGAAATTTCTTACCAAAAAAACAAAAACCTATAAATGAGAACTTGTATTTTTTTGGATAAACAAATACAATAATCAAGTTCCAAACAATCCCTCTTTGAAGGACGCATATAAAGGACGCGCTAACGGGCTTGTTAGAGATTTATTTATGTTATTAACTTATTTTAAAAAATGTACAGTTATGGATATTTGAATTTTTTAAATTTTAATGGAAAGCTTTTGTTTTTGTTCAGAAAATGCGACTTTTGGCGCTTAATAGAAAATTAAAGATTGACAGTGAGGAATTAAATTAAAAATCATGTATAATTAAAAGCAGTTATATAGTAATTATATATTTTTGGTAATATTGTTCATTTGATTACACAATGTTTTTAATTATTCTATTTATATTTCTGAATCCTTACTCTAAAATGTAATTTAAAAAAAATTTAAATGTGATGTGGCCCTCGGCAATCTTACAGACTCATTAAATGGCCCTTGAATTAAAATGAGTTTGACACGCCTGCCCTATAGGATTCCATTATTATATATACAGGATGATTCAGAAGGTTGGGGAAAATTAAAGGAGATGTAGAGGAGGCAATTCTAAGCAAAAATTCTTAGGATCATTTTTTGATTTGGGGCTTCGTTAAAAAGACCCTATAGGATTCCAATATTATATATACAGGATGATTCAGAAGGTTGGGGAAAATTAAAGATGTAGAGGAGGCAATTCTAAGCAAAAATTCTTAGGGTCATTTTTTGATTTGGGGCTTCGTTAAAAAGATGTAGCATTTTGATATCTCAAGGAAAATACATATTGTATTTAAATTATTCAGACTGCTCGAAATCAGGATGACATGATGATAACACAGTAATGGGTATGACGTCATGATGTCATTACGCCGGAGATGACGACGTCACTGAAATATATGCTGTTTAATCAACATTAAAATTGAATAGGGCGGATTGGACGCATAGAAACACTTTGCTTCCCAAATCCCACCCCTTGAAAAAATTTATTCATAGAATCTGTGCCTAGTCAGTCGTTCACACTCCAGATCTCTCCACAGGAATGGGCAACTTGTGGCAGGGCTGATCTCGCCTCGCCACTTAGTACTCTAAGAATAGAAAATGGCAACCTCTATTGAATAGGAAAGCAAATACATTCCAAATGCTATAATTTATTCGTATGGCAAGAGATATGAAAAACGCCAAAGGGGAGAGAAGGATAGTCACTCAATAGCATCTCCACCTGCCTCATGGATCTGATAGTCCACCGGGAAATCGTCGGCTTTATGGATCATATTGGATAATTCAAAGGATAATTTGCAAGTGTAGGAGCAATCTGGGCTATCGCATGCCCTATTTATTCATAAGGCAGCCACATCTGTCATGGTTTGTCCTGATTCTGTTTACAATTAATCACTCTTATAGAAAGACTGAAGCCAGGTAGTCTTAGAGTGGGATTTTGATTAAGAAAACTGTTTGTGGAAGAACTTTTATTCCATTTTCCGGTCACATATCTTCTGTAGATATATTAGGAGCAGTAGGATGAAAGCAAACTTTTAAATAGGGAATCTTGAAATCAAATAGTAGTATTGTGATTTCCTGTCAAAAGATTTCAAGTAATTGCACTGCTTTCCAGAAAATTACATGAATTTTAAATGCATTTTTTTAAGTTTCTGTCATTTCTGAAAAGCCTATGCTTTATTATAATACAGTACTGTTGTGTGGTGTTGCAACTGCAAAACCCATGGATTGTTTTGAACTTAATTTTCTCATTTAAACAGATATTTATAGCTTTATAATGTAAATATACAAATATAAATATGTCAATAACAGTTGCTAATTTTTTACTACATTTTCATTTTGATGTTATGCATTCATTAATTATTGAAATTGTTTTGTTTTGAAATTCATGTTTATATTTGCATGATTAATTTATAACTCTTTTAAAACTACTAATAATATTAAACTTTGTTACACATTATTAAAACAAGTACTCTTCAAAATTGTTTAATACATAAGTGATAGTTTGTCACAGTTTTGATGCCAGAAATTATAAAAACCATTACAGCTTTAAAGTCTCTACTTGAGAATTTAATTCAAAACTTTACACAAAATATGCTTGCTCTGTTATTTTATTGACTATCAATAAATATATCTATATTTTATTACAACATTATGTACAATCTTCCAGATAAAAAAAACATCGCAACAACAACACAACAATAGCAACAATACTCCAATATTGATGGTGGAGTTTGAAGTAGATGAGAATTTTATCTAAAAAAATACTCTGAAATTCTCTGAGAAAGTATGAAAGATGTGACAGTTTATTTTCTATGTTTGACATGAGTATAAAAAACATTGCACAGGTCAGTCCAGCCAACCAATGAGAATGAGTCTACTTTGATTAAATATTATGTGGAAACAAAAATTCATTTTCTTACAATGATTGTGAAACTATAGTTTCATTTTCGACATTTCTGTTGTCTGTTCTGAAGTGCAGGCGATGAGGACACATTAGAAACTGCAACCTTGGCAGCGAGTGCACCTGACATCTTCTGTATCACGATATAAAATTTATTAGTGTTAAGAATTGAAAAAATTTTTAAGAATTTATAAAATATGACTAACCTGATGTGCTGGTGTAAGAGAAACAGGAATATATATTTGTTGAGTTCCACCTATAAAAATAATAATATTAACAACAATTTTTGCATTAACCTGTTTCTATAATTTTTTAAATTTATTATTATTCTGTAGTACTTTATATTAAAAAGTTACCATAGTAAGTTTATTTATTGTTCAAAAATTATCATCATTATAATTTCAGTTATCTGCCATTATTGTTTTTGATTTTACAAATATAAAATCAACTCTTATTTTAATAATTTACAAGAAAATACTGTATACATGAAGGCTTCAATTAGCATCAAAGATGAAAGATGCAAAGTGAAATGAAAATTAAGAAATAATTTCCTATAACATATTGAATATACATGTTCTTGAACTGCATGGCCAAACTTACAAGAGGACTTGATTGACTGTGACTCACCAATTTGAATGAAATTTAGTGGATGGTTGCAGTTCATCAGTTGATTTATCTGATAAAATCTTAGGTGTACAGACTTAACATTTTTTAATAAATTTTTGAAATTTGAGATTTTTGATATTTCCTTTAATTATTATAACTGTTAAGAATTTTCAACATTCAAATAGTTGCATTACAGCATAACTGATTATAATGCTAATAATCTAGGTTTGAGTCCCAATGAGACTTTTAATAATATCAATAATAGCAATTTTTGCTTAAACATATATAGTGGGTTAATGAACATAATCCGTTCCAAAACAGTGTTCATTATCCGAATTGTTCGTTAACCGATCATTGATTTACTATAGGTTTTTATGGGAATTCGATTAAATCGTTCCAGAGGCTCAAAAAAACAAATAAAAAATTATATAATTTCTTACTACATTTTACTTATATGTAATAACAATAATATATACATACATAATCTTGCATTTTCATCTATATGTTTATTTCCGATAAAGAATCTGTCCAATATCAATTGCTTTTTTCTCTCCAGAATTTTTCAGAAGTGATTAATAGCATTATCGTGGTAGAGATCCCAAGCCTATTGATCTCAATCTGGTATGGGTACCATTCTAAGACGAAAATATTGTAAAATCTCTCTCTTACCTTCTTTAATAAATCTTTGATTGTTTAAGTTGTCTCCAAGTTCATTTTAATCGGGAAAAACTACTGTTCTCTCATCCAGTCTCTGAGTTCATTTTAATCTGGAAAAAACTACTGTTCTTCCATCCTTAAGATAGGTTTATACTACGACCGACTTGAACAATTCTATGTCACGATTCCATAGCAACAACAGTCGGCGGTGTAATGTGATTGGTCTGGCTCAAATCAGTCGGTCGTTATGTGAACCCACCTTTAACCATAAGTCCACGAACGCGTAAGGCCTAAACCTGTCATTCCCTAACGTTAGTTAAGCCGAAATATCCTCATGGAATATTTTTATCTGGCAGCGGAACCCGCCATCATCACAGGCTGACCAACACCCATGTAGCCACTTATAGAGCTGCCATCATCACAGGCTGACCAACACCCATGATGAGGTCAACCGGAAGATGAAGGATGGGTTTCGATGGTCCGGACCCAGATCCCGATGAACTGGAACGTTGAAGGATGAGTTTTAATGGGCCAAGCCCAGATCCCTCCTGAAAAATTGGAGGGGTGGGACCCCGGATCCTCCAGAATGTTAAGCCACAGCTTTACCATGCAGCCATTGGGCTGAATTGGAGGGGTGGGACCCCAGATCCTCCAGAATGTTAAGCCACAGCTTTACCATGCAGCCATTGGGCTGTCCTGTCATTCTGTCAGTCCGCAGGTCCCACAGTTTGTTCTGTGAGGTGTTTGTTAACTGAACTGTTCATTAACCGATCACCCGCTGTATATCTTTTCATATTATCTTTTAAATTAGTCTTTTCTCCTTAACTTCAGTACATTGATTGAATGCTTTATAGGCTCATTTTTGTAGTTTGAACTTTTAAAATAAAAATTAATTAATTAAATGCATCATTTTTTCATATTTTAAGAAATTATCTTATTTTGTATGCTATCATATATTTATAAGTACTTTTATTTTTATGCAATGTCAAAAATTCTTTCAATAAATAAATACTGTGCATAAGTGAAGAATCAAAATACAGTGGTACCTCGCAATTTGACTTCCCATAATTTGACAGTCTCGCAATTAGACATTTGAATTTCATGGGTTAGCACATGCGCATTCATGGAATTGTGTGATGGCATTTTGCTATTTATCAATTCTTGTTGGGCTGCTTTAGTGTCTGCTTGTATTGTCTGTGTTAATTTTCAATTCTGCATTTTTCAGAAAGTAAAAAATTTGTGCATCAGTAGTTATTATTATTTTTTTGAGTGAAATGTAAGGATGGATTCAAATAAAACTGATCAGAAGAATAATTCTGGAAAGAAGAATACTTGATTGAGCATAGAAAAAAAGAAATTATAGATAAAGTGCAGAAAGATAGAACAATTAACATGTAACTCAAAAGTATGGCATTCTTAGGATAACTGTGGCAATGTTTTGCAACAGAGAGAGAAGATTGTAGGTGCTAGGGTGTCTGCTGGAAGACTTCATTCCAACATCCAAGGGTTAATAAATTGTGTGTGTTAAACAATAGCAAAAAAAATGTATAGTAAAGAAAATAATATAGTGTATCTCTCTCACCACCTGTTAGGGGAAGTGGGATGGGAGTCCAAGAATGAATTAATCTATTTTATATAGTCTTATATGGGATATATTGTCCTGCAATTTGACAATAGTTCAGTGACAGATTAATGTCGTATTGCAAGGTACCACTGTACACTGTATATTGAAATGATGAGATGGCATTATTATTTCTCAATATGTACAATACAGTATTTATAAATTGAAAGAATTTTTGACATAATAAGAAAGTATTTATAATATATATACTATAGTATATAAAATAATTTCTTTAAATTATGAAAACAATGATGATATTTAATTATTTATTTTTTGCATATAAATAAAAGTATAATATATATACTATAGTATATAAAATAAAACAATTTCTTTAAATTATGAAAACAATGATGATATTTAATTATTTATTTTTTGCATATAAATAAAAGTTCAGAATACAAAAATGAACTTATAAACCAATCAAGCAATATAGTTAACATGGAAAAAAGAAGAACCTCTAAAAAAATAATATAAACAAAACTTTTTCTTGACGATAAAAAAAATTTTTCGTCAGAACTTGAATCCAGTTTATTCATGTCATCATCAGCTATGCTGCTGATGCAGTTATTTATATATGGAAATTGTTAATGCAATTTCTGTAATTAAAGGAAATATCAAAAATAGTGAACTTTAACTAAATATTTTAAAGTGTCTATGCCTATGATTTTGTCAGATGGACTGCTACCATCCCATAAAATTTTATCCAAATCAATGGGTGACAGTCAACTAACTCTCTGTTAGGATAGTATTTCATCATTAAAATAAATAATAGCATATTAAATAAAATATACATTATTGCAAAAATGTCACTAACAAATGGTTAAATCTAATGAAATAGAGAAAGAATTAAAATATAAATGAAAATAAAAATTTTATATTTTAGAAATTTGTTTTTCCAGTTATTATTTATAATTTTTTACAAAATTTCCAGCAAATTATAATTCATTTTGTACTTTTCAATTTCCAATTTCTACTATATAATGCTATACTAGAATTAAATCCAAGAAGTTTTATGCAGACTATATAATAGTCTGCATAAAACTTCCTGGATCGAATATTTATATAATTTTTTAGCCAAGTACATTACTGAAAAATAGAATATTTACTAAAATTTAAAAGCAATTACATAGTTGATGATTTAAAATATATCAGACAAATGGTTGTTTTTTAATGATAACAAATATCTTACATTTTTAATACCATTCTTGCCATTTTTCACATTAGATGCTTATGTTTCTGATTAGCATTATTTTTTAAATGAAAACCATTTCTTATAAAAATTCTATTGCTAACATGTTAAACATGTTTTTATTGTTAGTCCAATGGAACTGAAATTTTTAGGGAAATTAAATAATATAAAAAACATCAATATATCAAATTTGGTCCCAAAAGTTGAATGATATAATCTAGAGACTGAGAAGAGACTTTCAACTCTGCATCCATTCATTTTTTCTAACTGGATTAAAATTTTTATAAAACAACACAAAATTTGGTCAAAAGTAATTGATTGAATGATACAATCTGAACAAGTGTCTACAGAAAAGAGATTCCCATTTTTTGAATGGGAACCTGAGAATGGCACACGCTGCCGAAAACGTTAGTTCCTGAATAAAAGTTGTATATTGCAATCTTCTCAACTGCATTTAGTGCTAGTATTTCTTTGACTTTTGTTACATTAAATTTGACAAAACTGAAGAAACTATTAAAAAATTATTTTTCTTATTTTATATTCTGTTAATTTTTAAAATATTTTAATAAATATATTTTAAGGTGATAAAGTTTTTATAAAGAAAAGTGTCCAGTAATCAGTATTATGTTTTTGTATTTATTAGACAATTTAATACATATAAATACAGTGGATACAAATACTTGGTTAACGATGGCCTCGGATAATGACGGCTTTGGTTAATGACAAGTTTTTGAAAGGAAAAAATGTCTTGGTTAACGACTCCTGATTATGTGACTTCTGACAATATAGAGCTCTGTAAAATAGCTAGTCATCGCATCACATGATTAATTAGCTCAGTCAATCATTATTTTTTTAACAATCAATTCAAGAAAAGTTGAATGATCTAGAGACTGAGAAGAGACTTTCAACTCTGCATCCATTCATTTTTTCTAACTGGATTAAAATTTTTATAAAACAACACAAAATTTGGTCAAAAGTAATTGATTGAATGATACAATCTGAACAAGTGTCTACAGAAAAGAGATTCCCATTTTTTGAATGGGAACCTGAGAATGGCACATGCTGCCGAAAACATTAGTTCCTGAATAAAAGTTGTATATTGCAATCTTCTCAACTGCATTTAGTGCTAGTATTTCTTTGACTTTATTATGGAGTTTGAGCAGGTAGTTTGAGTATAAATGTCAGATTAACAATATTTACCTTACAACAAAAGCTAAAACAAGAAGAATTTCAGCTGAAATGATTCTTATAAAAAAATATACTCAGTTACTATTGAATTTAACTTAGAATCATTGTCATGCTTCTTGAATGAGAATTCAACAGGCTTAAATTTTGGCATAAAATGAAATATAACTTTTATGCTGTCTAACATTAAATGAATGTATTACAGTAATTTAATTTATATCATTCTAGTTACTTAATGTATTTGTAGAAGAAAGGAAATAATCTGATATATCCCCAAAATACACTTCCTAGTTTAAAAGTGAATATCAAATAATTTGTTGGTATTTAAACTAAATTTAAAAAAGTTTCAAAACATTATATAGCAAATTACAATACACATGCAATCTTTTGATTATTTATGCTTGAATAATTCTAACCAAGTAAATTCTAATTTTGAACAAATAATTAATTACTCTTACACTTAATATTATCAATATCTTTTTATTTTTCTTTCTTCATATTTATTTAATTAATTTTAAAATCTGAACTTTTTAAATGCTATGAATTATTTTAAAGATTAGATAAATTTAATAAAATCTCTTGAAATGTAAACATATTTCTAATGCAATACAAAATATTTGTTATACCAATTAACAAAAACTAAGACAAATGAGATAATCTTAAATGAATGAAGCATATATATATAAAGAATTGAATAAAGCAAATATATAATATATATATATATTAAAGAATTCAGCCCCATTAAAACTAATTTCTGCAGAAATTAGTTTTATTAGTTTTAATCTGCAGAAATTACTTATATCTGTATATTTGATATGAATACAAAACTTTAGGCAAAATTTCAACTGAATTAGTCCATATAAAATTTTATTTATTATCCTAAAGAAATGTTGACATAGTTTGCCCTTTTAGCTTAAAAGTTAGTTGTCAAATTTGGCATATAATTAAAATTTTCAAATAAAATTTGTGGTATTGGAATTATATAATGGAGAATAAAAAATTATCTACATTTGATTGTTGAAAATGCTTACATTTAAAGAATATCTGTTAAATGACAACACTGTTTATTATGAGAGTTTTCAGATTTAACTTGATAAAGAAACTATTCTGAATGACATACTAAAATTAGTAATTCTATAATATTAAACATTTAAATAACTTTTATTTTTCTTTTGTTAACAAAACTAAGGCCCTTTGCACACGGAGCATATCGTCATAGAGCCGTATTAGAAGCGGCATCATTTGCTTGTAGCACCACGTGTTTTCAAATGTATGTCTGTACACGAAGCAGCAGCATAGTGTATTCATCATGCTTCCCAAGCTTCATGACGCCGGTCGTACCATACTGTCGTTCGCTAGCTGTAGGAAGCTAGGCTTGTTTGTGTATTCGGTAAGATTTATCTAGTCGTATATAAAAAATAAGTGGAAGTACTACAGTTAAATTCTTACAAACAATAGAAAAGTATCCATGTTGTATAATTATTCATTGTCTGAATATTCTTGGAAGGATATAATAGAAAAAGCACAGAATTATATAGCTCATTTAATGAACTGGACAGATGTGTATGCAAATATTAATATATTTTAATTCGAATAATTATATTTTTATTTTTTTTGCATATTTTACGCCCTCTTTCCAATCAGGGAGATTACTAAGGGGGCGGGGCCAGTTCCACCACGGACTGCACCCACATCCATGGAGGGGGCTGGATAGTGAAGGACGGGGATCATCGGGCTGGGCCCAGTACCCCGAAAAAATCTGGGATCAGACCCGGGAGGCAAACCCAGGTCCTCCTGCGTGGCACACCGATAGCATTACCACTCAGCCATCTGGCCACCAATAATTGTAATATAATAATTCCATGGCCACGGGAAAAGCAACACGTGGTTTTAATCCTATTCCTAAAAAGCACATAACGTGGAAAGATTTTACTTTGAATGCTGTCATTCGATATACAATATAAAATACTAGTCTATAAAATATTTAAAATTTTGCATCATCTGATAATTCCCTCGCAGCAATAAACAATATATTATTTTACCTTTCTTTTAATATAGTGATGAACCCAAAACAGTCTTATTTTCCTTCTTTTTTGGCAATGACAAAAATAATAAAATACATATATCATTGTCATAATTGCTGGACACCATCTTGACTGAACGAATTCTGTACGATTGTAGTACGCTCCGTGTATAGATGTGCAGTTGTATGCATATTGTCAACTGCAAGTCGAATCTTCTATGTATCTATGACAATACGCTCTATGTGCAAAGGGCCTTACAATTCAAACAAAGAGTACTGCATCCATACAGTCATGAGTATAGTCAAAACAAAACTAATTTGCTGATTTGTGCAAAGTTTTGGATGTAAAATTACCAATGTTTACAAATGAAGATGCTCTTTAAGTTAGGAACTTAATTTGTTTATAACTCAAATACTGCTGTTATTTGGCTCTAAAAAGTACTGAAATAAATTTATTTAATGTGTTCTGTAATATATTTCACATTTGGATCAATTAGAGGTTTCTTATTTCACAATGTGAATAAAAGGTTTTGATTATAAATCAATGGATTTTTAGTGTAAACACACCAACATCGAAATATTGCAGTAATATGTTAATACTAACTATTAACTATTAATATGTAATTTTTATATTATATTGGTTGCTAAAGTATTTTGCTATCATAATGTTTAAAATTCTTGAAGATTTTTGAAATTTTATATTCATAAATACAAATGTTCATAATTTTAATTTTTGTACCTTAAGGAGCATCTGCATTTGAACAGTTTGATAAAATTAGCTATTACTAAGCTACTGTCATTTGTAATAAGCAGGGCTTGACAAATTTCAAAAAGTTGAGTAGACAATTGGCTACCACTGCAAATTTCATGGTAGCCAACTCAAAAGTGAGACTTGCACGTTGGTAAAACCAGGTAAAGTATATCGTTAAAATCAATTTGAAATTTTTTGGGCCTATTAATGGTAACAACATAATTTTATTGACAGAAAATTGAAGGGTTCCCCAGAAAAACATTCCAAGCACCAAACTGTAAATTCAACATAAGCT
>AYEL01072956.1:0-16666 GCA_000484575.1 Olivierus martensii
CTACAAGCGTGGGAAATATACATCTCACACAGTAGGAGATGACCCGCGGGCACAGTAAAGTAGTGGTAGTTCAAAAGACGTTTATCCATGACTAAAGAAGTATGTACATTTTAAAATTTATAAGAGTATATGTGCAGCACATATATATTAATATATTAATGATTAATTAATAATATATTAATTCATGATTTGATTTTGATGAAGGAAAGATGAATGAAGAAAAGATTAGGAAATATTGAAATTCAGAAGAATGAACAAATTTTTAGAAGAAATTTAAGAAAAATGAATTATAGCAGAGATGTGGGCGGTCCGTTGTCATTGGAATGCCTCACTGTTTACCTGCTGAGTGGAAAGCGACGTAAACAAGAAAAAAAATCAATGAAAGCAATTGTTCATATATACAGGGAGAAATTATATGTTAGAATCTTAGACGAACTGCAGATAAAAAATATCCATTACGAATAAAAATTATACTCTGAATGATATTTTTGGCCAAGATTGTGGAGTTTTTCGATTTCAAAGAGGAAAGTATTCATACAGAAACACAATTCCGAATTTCAGTAAATTTAAATTACTTGTAAATTTTTATAAGCATATTAGAGTAAACGACGTTTTCACAAAACGTCATTCACTCTAATTGCCTATAAAAATTATTAAAAAAATCCCCATTAAAAGATTTTAATTTAAATATAATAACATTCTAAATTAAAGATAAAAGCACCTAACAAACCATTTAATTCTTCTAACATTTATTAGAAATACCCGGACAACGTCAGCGATCTCGCTAAAGATGAAATATTGTTGATTTGTTGCTTATGCGCTAAATCTCACAAGGGATATTAAATATAGTGGCGACCACTTCAGACTCCATCATGGAAGTGTCAGCAGCCGTGATGGGATTAAATAGAAGGTTGATAGTGTTCAACGGACCGAAATCTGTTGCACGATCATATTTAATTAAATTACTTATCTCTTTTTTATGCACATAAATATTAATTCTGAACAAATTTCTACTAATATATTGATAAATTCCTTTAAATATATTTTATGTTTGTATCTGCTTTTATTAATATATTAATGATTAATTAATAATATATTAATTCATGATTTGATTTTGATGAAGGAAAGATGAATGAAGAAAAGATTAGGAAATATTGAAATTCAGAAGAATGAACAAATTTTTAGAAGAAATTTAAGAAAAATGAATTATAGCAGAGATGTGGGCGGTCGTTGTCATTGGAATGCCTCACTGTTTACCTGCTGAGTGGAAAGCGACGTAAACAAGAAAAAAAATCAATGAAAGCAATTGTTCATATATACAGGGAGAAATTATATGTTAGAATCTTAGACGAACTGCAGATAAAAAATATCCATTACGAATAAAAATTATACTCTGAATGATATTTTTGGCCAAGATTGTGGAGTTTTTCGATTTCAAAGAGGAAAGTATTCATACAGAAACACAATTCCGAATTTCAGTAAATTTAAATTACTTGTAAATTTTTATAAGCATATTAGAGTAAACGACGTTTTCACAAAACGTCATTCACTCTAATTGCCTATAAAAATTATTAAAAAAATCCCCATTAAAATATTTTAGTTTAAATATAATAACATGCTAAATTAAAGATAAAAAACACCTAACATAAACCATTTAATTCTTCTAACATTTATTAGAAATACCCGGACAACGTCAGCGATCTCGCTAAAGATGAAATATTGTTGATTTGTTGCTTATGCGCTAAATCTCACAAGGGATATTAAATATAGTGGCGACCACTTCAGACTCCATCATGGAAGTGTCAGCAGCCGTGATGGGATTAAATAGAAGGTTGATAGTGTTCAACGGACCGAAATCTGTTGCACGATCACATTTAATTAAATTACTTATCTCTTTTTTTATGCACATAAATATTAATTCTGAACACATTTCTACTAATATATTGATAAATTCCTTTAAATATATTTTATGTTTGTATCTGCTTTTAGAATAAGAGGAAAGGAACAAATTGATGAATTCGTTGTCTTTCACCATGCTTTATATTTATTTCAAGTTTTATAAATTAATTAATTTAATTTATCTCTTTAATATAATAATTATAATTACAAGATTATGATTACTATAATGAATCATTAGATTAAGCTAGGAATATTTACAAAATATTTGTATACAAATTCTGTTTTGGTTAAATTATTCTCTTATAGGCCTAATAATTTATTTATAAAATTTATAATTTTATCAGAAGGATGATAGAATTATAAGAAATTTTATTGATAAAGAGATAACGTAAATAAATGATATTTATTTTCAGACATTTTACGGATTATTGAAATTTCAGGAAACGTATATCTATTTTTACCAATTATCTAGTTTGATGTCCTTCAAAACACTTGTCTATCGGTTTACAATTTATAACAATTGCCAAAGGCACAAACCTTCTCAAAACTGAAGTAGCAAAACATAACCGTGTCAGCAATAACAAGCACTCTGTCAAAAGTAGTGATGGAAAAACAGAGAAAAACAGTAGAGATACTAGAAAAAGTGTTGTATTGAGAAAGTTGAAATATTTTTATTTTCAATTTGAAAGTAAAAAACAAGCAAAGTATCAATTCAAAATATTTATAATGTATCTAAATTTTTTTGTAAATCTTGGTATGAATGAGCAAAGGTATGAAAAATTCTTTTACAGTTGTAATAACTGTAAAAAAAATTTTCATATTTTTATGTATATCAAGTCTATGCTATATGTAATAAAAGTATTCATATTTTAATTAAATAATATATTTTTCATTCACAATAATATTTATTAAACCTTATTACTTAAGTGACCTGATTTTTTTAATTAGATTTTTTGACATTGATTGATTTTCAGAAGTTTAATTCTTAGCAAACATAAGATGTATTAACGGAAACGTAGGAAACAAATCAGATTGTCAATACAACTTAAAGATTTGGCACTAAAGATTATTTATTACATAATTTTTATTTTTAAATCGATATTTTCGAGCTGAATCAGTTTTTTTTTACGAGAAACCTTAAAGCCAACTGAAATTATTGCATTTAAAATAAATCTTTTTGCATATAATAAGTATAATCCTTTCAAACAGTTAAATTAGGAAAATTTATAAAACTTTTAAAAATTTTCACGAAAAGATTACGTAATTGTTAAGTAGAAATAATGCATATTTCGTGAAATTAAACAATTATTCATTTTTTCAATACATATTTTAATAAAATCAATAAGGTTTAATTAAAAAACTATAAATTTATATCACGCATTAAAAGAAAAGTGTAAAAACAATTCTGTTCATTTGAAGGATCGAAATAATCAATTCCATTGCTTCAAGTGACAAACTACTACTTGACCACTTGTATGTTTGAATAATCTTTCCTACATGATTGTCAACATTCTTTATACAGGCTGAATATTTTTTGCTAACTTTAATATTGTATTAAATTTAATATATAGTCAAATCCAAAATAAATAACGTGATTTATTGTAATCCATTAATCTTAGCAATTGATTTCGTTTAACAGACTACATCTTAAGTTACTTTAATACTAATAAATAACCCATTTATTTGTATAGAAAGATAATTTGTACATGCATTACTGTATTATAAATTACCTTATTTTAAAATAATGTTGCAAAATTAATAACTGTCACGCAGTTACATATAAATTTTATGAAGTAGACATTAACTTAAGAAAAGAAAACGATAAGCGCCTCAATGATAGCTTTTCTGAAAGAGTTTATCATAAAAATTAACACTAGAAGTAAATTACTTGTATTTTACAACGTAATTAAGCCTTAAAAATTAACTTTTTCATGTATTCTAAATATTATTTTTCTCTTAATTCTTATCTAAAATTTTCACAAAAAATTATTTTCAATTATATTTTAGAATTAATTTTCTAAAATAAAGTATTTTATTATAGAGAGAGGAAGAAAATCTTACTTTAAACTTTTTTATTATAGAAAGAACTTTTATGTTAGAGAGAAGTTGATTAAAACAACCAGCTGAGTGAATCTATGATGCTTTTATTCGGCAATTCCGTAGCCCTTCATAAGCTCCCCTCATCCGAAATAGATCAGTCAAGATGGTGAAAATGGAGAAAAAAGGGCCAGCTCTAAATTTTTCTGTAAAAATCTTATATTGTATTGTGCCTGCAATCGATTTAAATGGAAAGTAGTTGCTCTACGGTTTCTCACTCAGCCAAATTTGTTCCGTTAACTTTTAAATAAATCAATGTTTCTATATTGCTTTGATCTTCTCGTGTACAGTCTTTATTAATTGTTAATATAAGAAAGTTTTAAATAAGTTTATTGAGAATTTTTTCTGTTTTCAGATAAGTTTTCACAACTAATTTCGTAATGCATTTAAATATATTTTTATATTTGTATCATACAAATTGTTTATCACCATTTTATAAAGAAAAAGAGAAACAAGAGAGATAAAAATAAAATAATTTCACAGGTTTATTAAAGTAAATATAAAATTTTAGGAGAAAATCCAATTAAAACTATAAAATAAATTATTTCAGAATTCTTAATTAATAATACGACTGTTATAAAAATCATTTCTAACAAAGGATGATTCATAATTAGAATAAAGTATTTGCAAATAAAGTAATTTTAATGTAGTTTCTAATTTTAATAATTACTAATAAAGATACATAAATTTAATTTATGAAAATGGCAAAACATGTAAGTATTCTTGTTAACATATTTATTGAAGATACAAATTTAATGGATAATTGCGTGTCAGAACTCTATTTTCACTTAATAATATGAATATTATTAATCTCCTTAATTTATTTTCAAACTCTTTTTCTTTATCTAAGCACATTCCACGCATTTTCATTCATCATCGTTAATTTCATCTGAATTACCAAAGATTAATAATTCTTTCGAACTCTATTAAAATCAGACATTCCATTTCATAAGGAAAAACAAAAAGAACTGATAAAACATGAAGAATGAAATATAATACATATATTCATTCATACATTGTTGCCTACATAGAGAGTACAGGGATTTTAAAATTAAATATTGATACAAAAATGTATAGCTGTGAGAATTTATAAATTATTCAAATCTACTGAATATTTCATTAAATTATGTTCTTATTTACACCGAATACGTTTTTGTCAAAATGCAAATTTTTAGTAATTACAAAAGGAAAAATGAAAAACCTTTAAAGATATGATGTTGAAATATATATAATGTTTTTGAATATTGTAAGTAAAATAAATCGTAATTTTAAATTTATCTATAAGTTGATAGCGATAAACTAAAACTTAATTATGATAAAAATTGAAGAGCTTATAGTTTCTCTTCATATATTATTATTTGTTTATTACTTTTATAAAAAAATATATGCATTATAATTTTATTATTACTGTAATATTAATCTCTTTTCGTCTATTTTATAACGTGGTTCAATGTTAAATAAGGAAAGTTTAAACAAAGTTGAATTTCAGCTTTCAGTTATATAAATGTCTAGAATTTATCTCTTTATATAATTAGAATATATTTCATGTTAATTCATTCTTTAATAATTTTGCATTTATAAAGATTAATATTTAACTATTGATAGTAGTGGCGAAATATCGTCTTCTATAATTACATAATTTAACTGCAACGGATGTACCTGAAAAATTCTAAGATATGCAAAACCATCTAATATATTTTCCAGTTGATGGTTTGTTTGTTTATTTGTGATGAGTAATCTCCTAAATGATAAAAGTTACAATCACCAAACTTGGTATCGTTTTTTGAAATTGTCAATCTTAGATAATTAGCTTATTTAATAATTTTTTAGATCAATTATTGTTAAGCAATTATGAACAAATCAAAATTTCCCTAGAATTTAATAATATAGTCAGCAGACGGCGCTATGTGTATGCTATTTTTTACTGAATTTAATAGTATGAGATGATGATTATATCATCACGACATAATGTTTGACATCTTAATAGGATCTCAATTAGTAATATCATGATGATGCCACGTCGCCGTTATGATGACATCATCGTGGGCTCTGGTTAAATCTACATTAAACTTGATATAAAAAGCCAATGGATGCAATAATAAAATTATATGGTAAAATGATTTTGTTCGAATTTAGGAGGTCTTCAAAACAACTTATCAATATTATGTCACGATAACGTCACATAAATGCGCCGATATCGTCGTCATGAATTTAATTTTAATAAATGATCTGAATTTATTAAAACATAAAGTCAGGAGAAAAAACAAATAATTTCTATCAGTTGTAATTCAATTAGTCTGATGGTAATATAATATTTCGATAAAGATAAGGTTTGAAATAATAACCGAAGTTAATGCATGAAATAATTTTTCAATTAAAAAATTATTCTAGGAGACAATACAATGAAGAACGGTAAAATGATAAATTTTTCGCTAGAAATAGTGCACAATATCACAGTACTACGAATTTCAATATTCCTTCAAGTAAATTTTTTCGATGAAGTTAATGCATGAAATAATTTTTCAATTAAAAAATTATTCTTGGAGACAATACAATGAAGAACGGTAAAATGATAAATTTTTCGCTAAAAATAGTGCACAATATCACAGTACTACGAATTTCAATATTCCTTCAAGTAAATTTTTTCGAATCGAAGAGCAGAAAGGTATATAGAATCATAAGTTCATGAAATTCTGGAAATTATGAGGGTCGTATTAAAGAACAACTGAACGACTGAAACTATGGAAGGAATCAACATGCAAATAATCAAAATCAAGTTTTTCCTATTGAATAATATATCGTCTATATTTTCGAACTATGCCAGGGCAACGCCGAGTATATTTTGCTAGTTACTTTATATATACTGTAGTATTAATTTTATTATTCATTATTTTTAAATTTTGATTGATAAATAATTGTATTTTGTATACAAAATTCGAATAGAATAAATATAATAAGGAATATTTTTTGATCTGCTAAAAATAAATTTTAACAGAATAACTCTGAAATTTAATTATTTTCTTCCGAACAAAAGAAATTAAATCTTTATTTTTTGTATTATAAACAAATTTTCTATTATTAATTAAAACAGCCTTCTTCAATCACAGTAATAGTCTCCACACACTTCCAAAATTTCAAATTGTTTACTTTTGCTATATTACTTTAATCCCATTTCTAAAAATTTGAGCGTTTTTTATCTTTACTTTTAATAAAATTTCAGCTTTAAAATTTTAATGAATAAATGAAATTTTAATGAAAAAAAAAAAAAACTGAAATTTAATTGTTTGCAAATAAAAAGAATTTGCGATATCAACTTTTTTTATTTTATTTTTGCGATATCAACTTTTTTACTAAAAATATTACACCATTAAATAAATATGTAGATTTTCTTAAATACAGTAATTTATATAATTTACTAGAAATAATATTAATATAATATTGTTAAAATTTGCGAACTATGCCCGGGCAACGCCGAGTATATTTTGCTAGTTACTTTATATATACTATAGTATTAATTTTATTATTCATTATTTTTAAATTTTGATTGATAAATAATTGTATTTTGTATACAAAATTCGAATAGAATAAATATAATAAGGAATATTTTTTGATCTGCTAAAAATAAATTTTAACAGAATAACTCTGAAATTTAATTATTTTCTTCCGAACAAAAGAAATTAAATCTTTATTTTTTGTATTATAAACAAATTTTCTATTATTAATTAAAACAGCCTTCTTCAATCACAGTAATAGTCTCCACACACTTCCAAAATTTCAAATTGTTTACTTTTGCTATATTACTTTAATCCCATTTCTAAAAATTTGAGCGTTTTTTATCTTTACTTTTAATAAAATTTCAGCTTTAAAATTTTAATGAATAAATGAAATTTTAATGAAAAAAAAAAAAAACTGAAATTTAATTGTTTGCAAATAAAAAGAATTTGCGATATCAACTTTTTTTATTTTATTTTTGCGATATCAACTTTTTTACTAAAAATATTACACCATTAAATAAATATGTAGATTTTCTTAAATACAGTAATTTATATAATTTACTAGAAATAATATTAATATAATATTGTTAAAATTTGCATATATAAAATATGCTCTTTAATTTAGTTATTTAAAATACCTAAATTAAATTAATTTTGATAAGAAAAAAATTCTAAGTTCAATCATTCTTAAAATACAATTTAAAAAAATGTCATTCTACTTTGAAATATTAATCTAATGATATTTTTTCTCACACAACTGAAAATACCTAAATTAAATTAATTTTGATAAGAAAAAAATTGTAAGTTCAAAGCATTCTTAAAATACAATTAAAAAAAATGTCATTCTACTTTGAAATATTAATCTAATGATATTTTTTCTCACACAACTGATATTTTATATATTTTTCTTTTTAGAAATCAGGATGATATGAAAAATGAATTTAATTTAATTAAAAAAAAAAAACGCTTTAATGATTTAGAGAGATAAGATAATGATGTAAAGCTACATCCATAAAACTCATACAATAATTGTTGATTATAAAGATAAAAGTTATCAAACTTAAAGACGTTGAAGGAAATGAATAGACTGATTATTAAGATAGTCTACATAATCTGAATAAACTTGAGAATATGCTATTTTGAAATATTGTCTGATATATACTAACATTTCAATTCTCTTTCAGGATAATTGATATAAAATTATTCTTGTAACAACGTTCGAAGCTTCTTTTCTTAGATTATAACAATCATAAAGTATTGAATATTGTAAATTACATTCAAAATTATTTTAAGACATTGGAAACTCTAATTCAGCATTATTCAAACAATATTTACAGTTTTAAAACATGACACTTATTTATATGTAAATAAATTTTATTTCCGGATTTATTTTCTGGACTTTAAAATTTTGAAAGTAATAAGAAAACTCCAAAATTTTCTGAAAAAAGAATTATATACAATAAATTATATTTCACTCTTGACTAATAAACTTTTTTTTTGTTGTTGATAAATATTTATAAGAAGGAAGTATCTTTGAAATTGTTAGAGAGTGAGAAATCTTTTCTTTATTGTAAATGAATTTGATAAAGTAAAGAAATGTTCTTCCAGAATTTTATATTATTCGGTTATTTTATTTTTCTACAAAACTGATAAATTTTTTATAAGTAAAATGATTATAATGAAGATAATTCAGATCCATAAGAATAATCTAAATATAATTTTTTATCTCAACTGTAGGTAAAAAAAAATCTTATGATGGAAAGTAGTTTCTGTTAATAGAGTAGTGTACTGTATTTGTATTTCATCAATGAAGATGGACTTAATTTAGGTTTTTTTTTATATCGATAATGGTGTTTTTCTTTGCAGTAACTTATAACGTTCAGTCGCAATTTTTGGCAGATCCAATAGTTATAAGACACTGGATGAATGAAAAATTGAAGAATTGTCATTTTTCGAACTTGTTTTTCTCTCTACTTTTTGAAAGAAAAATATCAATAAATAGTAAATCAATCTGTTAGAATTACTTTTGAAATTTTAAAAGTATAAAGATATATATACATAAAAATGTCTATGTTATTATTATAGTATTACCAATATGCATTTGATATTGATGCATCGCATCGCTGTATATGATTTAATATTTTATTAAAAATTAATTTGATGCATTACGAATATTGATTTCAGAACATTATAGTTTACAACCACTACAGTTAATGTATGTTCATTAATCAAAACACTAATTAAAATAAACAGATTAAAATTTTACTATAGTATTTTTATTAAAATTAATTACCTAAAGCAACTGAAAATTTATATCTTATAAACAATAGATTAAACTATAATATAAACAAATGAACATGTAAAAACATTATACATAAATGTTTAAAAACTTTTTAATATTAATTTTTAGGTCTGAATATTGTGTTAAAATAAGAATTATTTGATATTAAACTTATTTTATAAAATATTTTGTATTATTAAGAGCCTTTCACTTTGAATACCATATCAAATGATGATTTTTTTTATCAGAATTAATATCACTATCAAAAAATTGTTGTTTTATATCTCATAATAATACTGAATTAAATTCTGCATAATTTAAATGATAGTTATGCGCAATTTAAGTTATTGATTTCGATGGAATGCCATATCAAATGATGATTTTTTTATCAGAATTAATATCACTATCAAAACGGTGTTGTTTTATATCTCATAACAATACTAAATTAAATTCTGCATAATTTAAATGATAGTTATGCGCAATTTAAGTTATTGATTTCGATGTAGCAAGCCCATTGCCAACAAAACTATCAATTCTTACTAACATCGTTCTTTCTGTCCTCACAAAACACACGATTCTCACGTAAATCGATACCATAACATAACTTTCCACACGACACAGTTCAAAATATTGAAAAGAAAAAGCATTTTTTAAGAAACCAAAGTAACACAATTTTTTCAAATTAGCTGCTTTAATTATATATTAGCACAGTGTGCCTTTGGACATAGTTTTTAAAACCTATTGTATATTACGAAAAATTTAGTTTTTATTATTTACATGTTAGAAACTAACATGTAAACATATATGTCTATATTTTTAGTCATTTAGTTCTTTAATGCGACCTTCCGAATTTCTGGAAGATTTACGAAATTATGAGGCTGCATATCTTTCTACTCTCCGACTGGGAAAAGATTTATTTCAAGAGATATTGACTAAATGTTTTGATATTATATATATTGATAATTATACATAATATTCAAATATTTTATAAAATATTGAAAATTGATCATTTTTCCGAACTTCATTAGAAAATTGATCATATTTCCTGAAGAAAAATATTTGAAAAAATCTTTTTTAATTGGAAAGATATTTCAAATTTCATATTTATTGAAATATTATATTAACGTCTGTTAATTAAATTACAATTAGTAGAATACATTTGTTCTTTCTGAATTTATTAAAATATGAAATCGCGAAGTTATTTCCAATAGAAATTGCGTAATTTTTCAAGTCACTACAATTGGACATCTTGAGAAATAGCCATATTCATTAAATAAATTTTAGAAACACCTATTTAGTGTAGATGTTTATTCGTATCACTTATACAATCTTGATATATTTAGTAACGTAACAAATCATTACCACACCGGCAAATGGGGAGATGGTTAGATGGAAAAATTTTACACAACGTGCCATCTATCCAATAACGTCAAAAATTTTATTTAATAACTGGATTATTCAGCAATGATAAATTAATATTTCTGATACCATAGTTATACGGGTAATACTTATATTATACTTATATAAAAATAAATATGAAACATTAAATATTACATTTTATGAAACATTAAATATTACATCTTGAATGAAATATGTTTTATGAAACATTAAACATTACATCTTGAATGAAATAGTTTCATCTTATATTTTGAACTGTTTGTTTGTTTGTACGGTATAATATAACCCCATACTTAGCACAGTTTCATTCTAATCATCTGGCTTAAATAACTGGTGTAATACTTATATTATACTTATATAAAAATAAATACGTTTTATGAAACATTAAATATTACATCTTGAATGAAATAGTTTCATCTTATATTTTGAACTGTTTGTTTGTTTGTTTGTTTGTACAGTATAATATAACCCCATACTTAGCACAGTTTCATTCTAATCATCTGGCTTAAATAACTGGGCTACACATTGATCTTTTTAGAATAATCTTTCTTAAAACATTACGAATAACTCAACAATCCACAATGTTTAACAACTTAATCAACAGATGGCGCTATATGCCATCACAAAAGTAAACTTTTCAGGCTGAAGACATGAATTCCAACAAAAGTTAAATCGTATTTCATGGCTAAATATATCTTGAAACTAAATCGTGCAATATTTTTATGCTTTAAAGGGCTGGAAAATGACTTATGAAATTTTGTAGATTTGTAGATTATTCATAATTTTTAACAATGCTTATTCTAAAAAATCAAACATAGACTAATTAATTAAGTTGGATAAACAGGTAGAATTTTTGCTAAGTTTGGTGGTTTTACCTTCTACCCTTTAGGAGATTTCTCGACACAAACATACAGACAAACAAACCAATAACTGAAAATGGATATAAAATTTGATTTAGATTAAATTACATAAAATAAATTTTTGCTGAATAACATATTATTTGGTTGATTCTCATTTTGAATTAGAATGATATTGGATTACAAATTATCTTTCATAAAATTTCATTTCTTTTGAATGCTGAAAAATACTTACAGTTAAAGTGGAAAGAAACAAAAACATATTTATGAATATAAATAAATAGATATAAGGAAAAAGTTGTTCCGTTTTTTAGTGAAAGTCATAACAAACTATTTAAAAATCAATTCTGTTATTAATAAGCCATTAATTATTAGCACCAGTGTGATGTATTGTAAATACGTTTTTTTTTATTTTTTGTCAATTAATAATAAATAATCGATTCTAGTTGTAAGTTCATTAAATTTTTAATTTAATAATAACATTTCTAAACTTCAACAGATATCTATACAAATAAAGTTAAATAATAGAAAATATTTTTTATAACAAATATAAAATATTTATTAACCTGTTTTAATTCGCGATATGCTACTGTTATAATAATATGACATAGTTGTTTTTCCATTACACATTTATCAGCATTTATTTGTGATATTACATTTACTATGCTGTATTTTAACCATTAATATTGTGGGGGTCAATAATCTTTCCCCCCGGAGATCAGTTACGGAATTTGTCGCCAATGATGCAATATGATAACAGGATGTGTTGTTTTGTCATTGTTCTTTCAAATAATGAATTTCGACGAAATGGTCATTCAGGTGTCAATTCAAAATCTAAGAAATAATACCTGAACCATCTGTAAGTTAAAGAGAAAAATATCCTCAGGAAAAAGGATCGAAAAGGTCACAGGTATATAAGAGCGGTTGCCGCCTTCGATAGGAATCGCTGATTCCAGGTACCCTCCGGTCGTTCCCGACTCGATCTCCGAGATTCTCCTCTAGTTCATCGCTTATTGATCTTCTCCGCAGTATGCTACAAGCCATTCCCACTTGGGTCCGGAGTTAACAACTCTTCTTGCAGACAGTTCTTCCGCTAGAATTCTTCGTCTCCCTCTGAAGCAGCAACATAGAACACGGCAACTGATAGTTAGTTGTTCGTTGTTCAACAGTCAACCGTTCAAATCTACAGAAAACCTTCTAGTGCGTGCCCTTGATTCCCATCAAAGGACTAAAGACTGTATAATAAGGACTAAAGGCTATTGTTCAAACATTGTCCGGCATTCGTCCTCGACTGTAGAAATTGTGGATCTCTTGGACGATATAGTATTGCATTGTATTCCAGGAATCTCTTTCTCTCAATATGATGATTATTTGTCACAGCAGTTTGTGATAGAGATCGCTCTCTGAATAAAGGAAGTTGTTCTTCGACGAATGTAGTCTTTGTGTCGATTTGCCGATCAGCACAATTATTACCCGTCCTTACTCAAGCGCTAAATAGATTTACCGCTCGCTTGTTTGTCGGCTTCATTCCCGACTGGTGTCAGAACCTGACTTTTATCGCATCCTAACGTCTGTGTGTTTTATCGTCCTCGGTCTCACAATATTACAATTGAAATGACTGTCGCTTTGACAAATGAATTCCGAGAAAACATGACAAGCTTATTTAAGAATCAAATTTCTAAATAAACATTATCATCATTTATCATTGAAGAATTTAAGAAACTGAAAGAGGGGAAAAAACAGCGATCTATCATTATGGAAGCCTATAATTGGATTTATTTCTGATATCTGATGATTAGTTGTACTGTATATAATAACTAGACTTAAGGTAAATTAATCTTCGAAGAAATAGTAATTCTTTTGATTATTTTTAGTTATTCTTTTTGATATATTATTTTCAGAATCATCATATATGCTGAAGATAAAGAATTATATTCATCGTAAGGTAAAGATCAGATAATATATTACAGTCAATTCTCGCTATTCGCGGTAGTTACGTTCTGTAAATTCTTCGCGAATACTGAATTAGCGAATAGTGAAACCATTATGCCTATAGGAAATATAGAGTTAGGTTTCTGCGAACCTTTCTTCCCAACATTTTCATACTTGGTTTGTGTGTTTCTGTTTACAGACATCTTATTTAACATGTATTATATTACTTACAAATAATTACAGTATATGCAGTGTATAGTATTAAATACAATGTTATAATTACAGTAATCTTTATTTAATTTTTAAAAACATTAACTATGTAGTAAATAAAAATCTTTATATTTGATCGATAGTTTTTTGATGTTGCAAGATGTTTGATGTGACAGCTGACACTTTAATAGATTTTGATGTTGCAAGATATTTGATGTGACAGCTGACACATTGTCTTTTTGAACTGTGTCAGCCTTGTCTGTGTCGTTTTGTCTCAGATCTAAAATTCTGGCGCAAGGAGCAAATGCGCAGGAAGTTAGGCGCCTAAATTTGGGGCTGCATTCAAGCGTAGAGGCACATTCTTCTATGGGACCTGCGGACGATATGAACAGGCTTTTGGCCTAGTGGTGGTCTGTGAAGTGAGCAAGGATAGGTAATGAGAAATTTTCCAGCAAACCGATTCAGAGACTACATTTGCTGACAAACAACTTCCTTCATTAGAGAGAGAGAGTTTACATTGGTAACAGTATTTTCGCCGCTCAATAGAAGTTCGCGAATAAGCGCGAAAGCTCCGCGAATATCAATTTTGTGGTTACAAATAAATTTTTGCGAATACGGAATCCGCGAATAACGAGAAATGACTATATATAATTTACCTTAATATTAAACTCCTGAGAATTTCAGTAGTATTTATGAAAGCACATAAAAATATAAAATTTTTATTACTTATATTTAAATCATATAAACAATGCTAACTTTAGCTTTATAGTATTTAAGTATATAATTTATGTTATTTATAATTAATTATAATTAATTAATAAGTTATTTATGTAGTTAACAAAGAGAAGTATAATATACACAACAAATTTTTAAATAATTTTATTGATAGGAAGTAATTATAAAATTATGATATTATATTTAGTAGAAGTATATTTATTATGATTGTATTCTATATTACAGTCAAACCCCGATAAGATGCCCCCCGTTAAGCAGCCACCCTCTCTGACCGCCAAAAAATTTGGCCGAACGGATCTTCCCTAATGAAACTAATTATGGGGCATTTTTCACATTTATTAATGAAATATTCATAATTTAATAAAAAGTTATGAATTTATTCACCGCATTCAGAAGTTATGAGTAAAAATATAAACACGTGGTTAATTGAATAGGCAAACCCCCATAAGACGACATCCGCTATCCGCCACTAGAAACGTCTAAACAAATATTCCTTTTTGTATTGTATTTGTCCTCGTTAATCCACTAGCGGCATGTAAGGTCACTTACAGTCCGATGTTCACCAGTACTATATATGTAGTATTAGAAGCTTTGGATTCATTTGTAACTAGCGAGTGGGAGAGATGGAGTTTTAACGGTTAATCATGTGTCTCTTTAAGCCTGGTTCACACCTAGGTTGAGAAAATAAGATCGGGTAAGAACAAGATGGTTTCTATCGTTTATTGCGTACTGAGCAAATAAGGATATTATATAGTAAGCTGTGCACATTGTGTTTTACAGAGAACTCAAAGTAGAGGATCAGAACAGTAGTTTTTTAGAAATATTAAATTTGGATGCTAAATATAAATGCTGTATTTTATTAAATTTAATAAATTCGGAGTTCATTTTTCATTTCTATACTATACGGTTTTTTAGAAATGTTAAATTTGGATGCTAAATATAAATGTGCTGTATTTTATTAAATTTAATAAATTCGGAGTTCATTTTTCATTTCTATACTATACGTATTTTCGATAATCCGACCAACCTCGATTAGCTGCCAAATCGACCCCGGTGGCATCTTATCGGGATTTGACTTATTATAGAATAAATATATGCAAAGAAGAGCAAATGCATAAAGCTCAAGATAAATTATTCTGTACAATATTGTAACACAATAAATTATAATTTAATGCATTTCGTTATTAATAAATCAAACAAAAGATACGAATTCGAATATATTATGCAGTTCTATAAATAGTGTTCTGAAAGTTTGTCTGTAAGGAGCTCCTATATTTATCAGATGAAATTTTCTAGGTTAACGACTTTCTTTCGTTTTCTGTTACTTATTAAATAAGTTGCACTTTGTGTCAGAAAAGAAATTAATCTCTAGTCTATCGCTCAATCCGTTGCTAAAAATACAAAAGCACACAGATGGAAACCACTTTCATCAGAGCTTTTCTTTCGGAAATAACGATAAGACTATGTTTGATAATTATAAATATGGCTTAGTAATTGGCTAAAACTATTTGGCTTTGATCACAAGCCAAATAGTTTTAGCCATACTAAAATTATTTTATTCTAATAATAATCAGTTATATATAAAGGAAAGATATATAAGTAATTAAATTTGTATATAAAATTATGCATAAAATTAAAATAAAATATTGCGTTATGAGTTCTTTTTTAATTTTTCCTGAATTTTTAATAACTATATTTATTAAAAATTCACATTTTAGGGAATAAAAATATGAAATTTTGATTAATACAATTATTAAAATAGT
>AYEL01072958.1:0-15296 GCA_000484575.1 Olivierus martensii
GAAAATTTAAATAGAAAAACAATATAAATAAAATCCTTTTATGAAAAATTATTTTCGAAGGCAGAACATAGCCTTAGTTTTTATTACAGAAAAATGTTAAAACAAATTCGGAATCTGTAAACATAATCATCATTAGAAAACTAGTTTTTAATAATATAATTAATTATTTTGTCTTATCTTTTGTTTTCTTTAACAATAGTCGTCTATCTATTATTTGTTAAACGGAATTTAACTTTAAAACGGATTTATTTGAATAAATTTATCAAATACTCTACTGATATTGATGGCTTCCGATAAGGATTTACCAGATAACATTCAGAAATTATAATATATTTTTAACAAAATTTGAAAATTAGATAAACATTATTAAAATAACACTTTAAATGTTTGCTAATATTTTCATTTTCTTAATAACTATATAAATCTGAAGCAATAAATAATTACTAAAGTTAATAATTCACTTTAATTATTACTTTTTATATTTTATAATACAAATTGATAAATATTTATTAAGATACTTTTTTATTTTTATAATGAAATTATATTTGGTATTGAACTGTGTGAATATTATGCAAATTTACTGAAAAATTCCCATGAACAAACTGTATTGATATCAGATATGAGTTGCAACTAAATCACAAGTTTCGAAATTTAATGACTGAAATTCGGAAATAAAGATTTATTTTTCCGTCAGAGAAATTAGATCATGTTTTATCGCTTGAAAAATTTTTTAAATCATAAATTTTCATTAATTATAAGACATGTTAAATCAGCATTTAAAAAAATTATTACTTGGCTTTAAAATTTTACAATTATTCCATCTTGTTGGCATGTTATTGATTTTTAAAGTAGTAACTGACAAAGATGCATAATGATTAAATTAAAATTATACAAACTATTAAATATATTATTAGTTGACAATTTTATTGAAAAATTAGTTATATCTAAGAAAAAAAAATTGATTTAAAAAGGAAAAATATTTAAAAATGTTTTATTCATTTCAACATTGAACTGCCACATATCAATAACGTTTTAAATAAGTAACTGAAATATGCTGTTCGATTTTTTTTAGCAAGATAGAATACTTATCTATTCTCGAATAAAATATATTTATTCATAGGCGATTCTTAGAATATATATGAGATATCTACTTGTGAAATTTAAGTTTATGTCATTGATAATATTTAATTCCATTTTAAAGTTAGAAAGTTTTAATATATGTTAACATGAGAATAATCACTGATTATTAAAGAATAGGGCCTATTTCTTTTTATTTCCGAATAACATTATTATCTATCTAAATTTGAAGCTAGAGCCATCATCAAATATCAAATATATATTTTTTTAATATTGGCATATATTTACATTTAATTTTGAATGCATTAAAGATTAGGAAAGGTGAAATTAAAAATGAATAATAATTGCTGTTATTTAATATGTGTAAAATCATATTTTAATCAAAATTTTTATATATCTAATCAATAAAATAAGAATTCCGTTAAGCGATATTAATACAATGATAAATTTTCTGAACTGAATATATTCATAATAATATTCTTTTTATAGCACATATCATCTAAATATCAAATATATGAAAGAATTATTGATACTTTTAATGAAAAAATTTAGCATTTATATTACAAATATATATATATATATATAGCTTTATTTAAATTGAAAACGTGACGTAAAATCAAGTAAGTCTAATTTTTTATTTTTGATTTAAATAATGTTTTTTAAAGAAAATATGCCTAGAAATTTGTGTTATTGATAGAATGAAGTGATAAAAATAGAAAGAGAATTTACATAATAATTTCTTAGTTTTCGGCAAGAACAAGATGCGATTTCAGATATTCTTGGCTATTGCCTGTGAATAGTTCTGCTGGTTGCTTTTCCGAATAGCTACTTTATAAGAAAGTTATAGTTCTGAACAACTGTATTCCTTTCAGAAAAAACGTAGCTTTTCTTAATGTTTCGAAATTTCTATTTTTAAGGATACGTTGTATTATAGGTAATTATGGTATTTGCAGTTTTATACTTGAATCCATGTAAAACTGAAGTAAAAAGCATAAATATATGGTAAACTTAGTTTTCAATCATCTCTTTTTCAAAATAAATCAAATATGAAACATCAGACGATAAATAACATGCCATTAAGGGGTAAAAGTTGATGTTTATGATTGAAAAATCATCAGAAACAGATGATGAGTTAAAGTCATGAAACTGTTATATTTAGTACCGAAATCAATATAAGTGAATATAAAATAGATTAAGATAATGAAAGATGAAGATGTAGAGATTATAAAGTTAATTAGGACTGGACTTATCAATAGTTACGAAACGCCCAAATATCTTGATAAATGAGCATGGTACTATAATTAATTCAAATAGATGATGTAGAGATTATAAAGTTAATTAGGACTGGACTTAGCAATAGTTACGAAACGCCCAAATATCTTGATAAATGAGCATGGTACTATAATTAATTCAATAAAATTAAATTTTACATTTATTTTTTTGTAAGAAAAATCTATATTTTGGTACAAAAATAAAAAAAAAATTCATTCAAAATTTATATCTATTGGAGAGTCGATAGGCTAAAAATTCTCACAATATGGTGTTACAAAAAAAGAGCAATTTTATAATAAATATAACTTTTTTATGCAAGTTTTACTTTTCCTGAAAAATTTATAATAGTAAATTTATTTGGTACTGTACTTGCACCTATTTATTCACAGATCCAAATAAAATCTAATGATTAAAGAAATATGTGAAAATATATAGAGTATGTTATAATAAATATGTAGTTATGCTTCCCGTATATTTCTAGCACATAAATATGTAAATAATCATATCCACTGTTATCTTGTCTACTGCTATATTGCATTACTATAATACAGTTTTATGTTAATATGATTATCCTTGTAATATCTGATTTATGATATGAACTATTGTTATGTGATTAAAACGATAGCCAATGTTGGTAATCGTAGTCAACAATTGATAAATGGTCCATTCTCGAATTTTTAACTCTAAATCTTATGTTTGATAATCTCAAACTCAAGAATGATCTCATATATCGAATAGCATCACGTGACCAAAGATTAATTTCCTATCTGTTAATAACAATAACAGATAGGAAATTAATCTTTGGGCCATGTGATCTATCATAGATTTATTATATCAAATCTTACTAGTATTCCAAACTTAAAGCTTTTCGATTATTGAAGAACCATAAATTTTTTTTTTTTTGATAATTTTGATTCTCCGTAATTGGCTAATTCTAAACTCTGAAAAATTAATCACGCAGTTAAAATCGCATCGAAATAACTTCGACACCGAGACCAATTTTCAATCGATATTTCGCACTATAATCTACCATTCTATGAATGTTCAATGTTCTATTCTCATTTATAGGCACTTTTGACTACCTCATGACAAACATTGCGTTATTATCAATATTACAGATAATATAAATTCTAATAATTTATAGTTCGACGACATTTTGTGTTGGTATTTTTACAAAATCAAATCTTTGAGCGTTTCTTTTTGAATAAATATATCTTCAAATGCGAAAAAAAGACAATTAAAAATATATTAATTGTTTACTTTCAAGATATATTTATTAAATTGGATTACTAACAAATAAGAACAATTTACAGCATACATTTTTAAAATTAATTGCGTTACATAGTTTATAAAGATATTTATTTTGTAACTATTCCCAGAAATAAATCATACTGATTTCTATCAGAAACTATTGAATCAATATCTGCATTTATGTAGCTAAATAAAAATTTTCTGATTTCAGGATATTTCTGCAACTGTAGATTAAAGATAATAAAATTAAAGATAATTTATGTCAATAATTATCATCTGAGCAATAAAATGTATTATTTATCTTTTGATTTTGATTTTTAAATTAAAGATTTAACTAACTTTAAACATTATAAATTACTTATTAAAGATGTAATACAAAATTTATTTCGAAAAAATCAAAGTAAAGTCTCCTTTAAATTCAGAAATCTAAAGGTCAAAGTGGCAAAGCTATTGCAAAATCAATAATCGAAAGAGATGTGAAGATAAATTTGATTTTGATTGTTTGTATAGATGTTTATATGATCATTTCTTTATATTATAGATTAATTATATAAAAAATAAAATGTAATTTATACTTGTTATAAAAGTGAATGTGTACAAAGTATACTAGATGTAATATGTATTTCCTTAAAATTAAGAGCAATATTTCTTCTGGATTGTTTGTTTAATTAAAAATGAAGGAAGAGAAGAATTTTCGAAAATATATGTATAATATTTAAATCTTTCACTCTTCAATCTATTTTATTGGAATAAATGATTTCATTGGATACTATCTTATATCTTTAATTTACTTTTATTGATATTACAGGAACCCCTTGATTAATGAGGGTTTGAATAATGCGGTTTTGATTAGTGCGCAAAAATAATTGAGACTATCCCTTGATATATGGGTGCCAAATTTGATTAGTGCGCTTCAACAAGTACGATTTTTTTTTACAAATCCTCTGAGCGTTGGCAACTGAATCTCGGGGATTGTAGTCTATATATTTAAAGCACTGCAATAAATTTATTTATTTATTTAATTCTGTTAATATTACGAATTTCGTCAATCACAATTATAAAAATAAAAGTAAAGCAAAATTTTGTTGTTAGAATTTGGGTCAATCGTGTTAAATTAAAATAAGTCGTGTAAAAATAGAATTAAATTTTTTTTTCTAATTCGTGTTAAATCAAAATCATGTAAAAAAAGTTTGTGTAAAAACAGAATTAGGTGTATTTTGTAACATTCTGATGTAATAGATTGTTAGCAATCAATCAGTTTGATAAAATACTTATGTTTTTAAAGAAAATTATCTGAATTTATTAATTTGTAGAACAAATTATTTTCTAATGTTTCTAATGAAAAAATAGTTTCTACAAATGCTTTTGAACTCTTTGCATACAAACAAAAACTAAGAAAATAACACAAGAAAAGTATATTTTAAAAATAATATTGATACACAAATATATTCTTTGCATAAGTATCACAAAAGTGACTACATACAATAGCAAGATTGACAAGAATGTGTGCGGATAAATTGGTGCAACCATTATTCTTATCCTGTGTGATAATGAAAGGAATGTGTTTGTGCAAGAATCAATCTTGCTTGAATGTGAGTAGTCATTTTAAGTCAAAGTACAGTGGGTGATTGGTTAACGAACATAATCCGTTCAAAGACAATGTTCGTTATCCGAACTGTTCGTTAACTGATCATCAATTTACCATAGGTTTTTATGGGAATTTGATTAATTCATTCTGGAGACCAATTTTCATAGGTTTTTATGGGAATTTGATTAATTCATTCTGGAGACCCAAAAATAAATTAAAAACTTCACTACATTTATTTATATGTAATAACAATAATATATATATATACATAATCTTGCGTTTATTTATATGCAATAACCATAATTTATACATACATAGTCTTGCATTTTAATCTATTTTGTTTATTTTCCATTAAAAAATCTGTCCAATGTCGATTGCTTCTCTCTCTCTTCTTCAGGATTTTTTAGAAGTGATTAATAGCAGAGATCTCAAGCCTACTGACCTCATCCTATTGACCCCATTGCATTCTAAGACCAAAATGTTGTAAAATCTCTCTTATCTTCCTTAATAAATAGTCCTAGTCCTTAATAAATTTGTTTTAAGTTATCTTTGAGTTCATTTTAATCGTGAAAACTACAGGAATCACTTGATTAGGGCTTGAATAATGTGGTTTTGATTAGTGCACAAAAAAATTGAGACCATCCCTTGATATATGTGATGTCAAATTTGATTAGTGCACTTCAAGAAGTGAAATTTTTTTTTTGCAAACTCTCTGAAATGTTGGCAACTGAATCTTGGGGATTGTAGTCTATATGATTAGAGCACTGCAATAAAATTTCGCCTTTTAATTGTTATACGAGTACTTGTATTTTAAATTCGTCCGTAATTTTATTTATTAATAAATTGGCAACTACGGCTATAAGCAGTAGTTGCCATTCAATATTATATAGCCAGCCTTGTCTTCAGTTCCTCTCCAGTACTCGATGTCTACGGACGAATTCTCTTAATATTACGACTTTTGTCATCTAATTGTTATATTTTAAATTCATTCGTAATTTTGTTTATTAATAAATTTCGTGTGAATAGCAACTATCTAATAATAGCCATTACAATATTATATAGCCTTGCCTTCAGTTCCTCTCCAGTACTTGATGTCTATAGATGTGCAATTATGTTTTACAAAATTTATACAATTTTGTAAAAAATAAATTTTAATTTTTACTATAAATTTTTAAATATCTATACATATTCCTCAATGATTTAAAACCCATGTAATGCAATATTGGTTTTTTAATTGGTTTTTTTAATTAGTGCGGTTTTGATATATGCGGTGTATTGCGAGGATTTATTAACCGCACTAATTGAGAGAAGAAAAAATACATGGTTATAATTTTGATATTTTCCAGGATTCACTTTAATTATTCCCATTGGTTTTTTAATTGGTTTTTTTAATTAGTGCGGTTGTGATATATGCGGTGTATTGCGAGGATTTATTAACTGCACTAATCAAGGTCATGTATTAAATTGCCTTACAGTAAAATAGATTTAGTCACTTCAATATTTAATTATTTCTTGCAGAGCCAAATTGCTTATGAAAAAGTTCTTTTCAAAAAAAAAAAAAAAATCAGAAAAGGCTAATCTTTAGCAGTTTCTTTAAATGTAATGATAATAAATAGATACTTTTTTAATTCTTATAATAAAACTATATAAATTTTATTCTGTAAAAATACAATGTAATTAAAAATAAAAAGAATCAAAAATTATATATTAAATCTAGAGCGGATCATCGAATGAATGAAAGTAGTTTGAAATTTTGGAGTTGTATCTTAAGGTATTAATCGTTCCACAGCAAAATTTCTATAGTAGAATGTCTGTAAACTTTATTCTCTCAAAAAATTGCACACTACTTCTAGAAAAAGAAATGCATACAATAGGCTGAATAAAAATTGCAAAAGCTTTTTTGTATGACATATATTTAAATATTTATCTCTTTCAAAGAATGTATTCTTACAAAAGTTTTCTCAGGTAAATTTATGAAAAATTATGGAATAATGATGCTACTTTGTAAGTAATAAAAATATCAATAATTATCATATTTAATGTTTATTTAAATTTTTTTATCGAAACTTTTATTTCTAGGCAAAAGTTTCTTTTAAAATAAGATTAATATTATATATTTATGCATTAGCAATATATATATAAATTTATATTTCAATAATTAATATTTCTGTTTACATAATTGTTATTTGTCTCTGTAATTACATAAAAATTTGGTTTATTAAATTTTCTAGTCGCTATAATGATATAAATAAATCTATTGAGATCTGAAACTTATAAAAGAATTATCTAATGTGTTTTGATACATTTCTTTTGAAAATTCGCTGATATAAATAATAAAATATTGATGATATCTACCATCGAATTACAAAAAAATTAATTTATATTTCATGTTTGAGAAAAAATAAAATTTATTTTTTCCTTCAATATTAACTTATTAATTTTTAAATATTAGTACTTAAAATCTTCTAAAGAGAATAATTTTAGTAAAAAAATTAATTGTTTTTAAACTTAAAAAAAATAATTATATAAAATTATAATAATATATTTATTTTAATTAATAAAAAATATTTTTTTTAATAATTATAAATATTAAATTTGATTGCTTTTTTTTTTTTTTTTTTTTTGAAAAATACGAAATTTAGGGGTAAAATGTTTTCCTAAAGCTTTAAAGTTATACAGCATAGAAAGTATCAAAATTTTACAAAATATAAAAAAATGATGAATAAAACTGTTAAAAATTAAAAAGAAAAATGAATATATAAGGTAAATAAAGTTTGTTTAAGATTATTCAATGGTGATTGATGTTATAATTAAAATAAAATTCGAAGTTCAAAATTGTTGTAATCAATCAAGATCGACTTTAAGTTTACATTCTTTTTAAACAGACGGAATTAAAATTATTTTACACTCGATCAAATTCCTAAAATATATTTTAATATATTAACTTTTAAATAATTTTATATTTAATGAAAGTATCACCACAAAAATTACACTTAATATATTTATCAGATAAATAAAACGAAAACTTTATAGTAGTTAATTCTATACTCAAATTATTGGATAAAACTGATATTAATTTATCAATTTTATCTAATAATTTGAATATATAGTTTTGTTTATAAATTAATTGAGAACTTTGAAGATTTATTACATTATAATAGAGAATTCATGCCATTATATAAATGAAATTATTATTCTTCTGAAGGCTATTGACCTATACAAATTAATATCGACGAGAATATTATATTAATATAATAATTTTATTTTCATCAATATTTCTCTGATGCAGCATAGATATTTATACAATGCAATCTAGCTATAAATTATATTATTATAATGCTACTTCTAAAAGAAACTCAAATATAGTATAGAGATGATTAAACATGTAGTTTCACAATGAAACTCATAAAAATATATAAAATTTGCATAAAGCAGAATAAGAATTATTATAGTATCGATTAAACTTGTGAAATGTTGAATTATATTTTTTCAATTGCTCTAATGAATAATTTATTAAATAAACATATGATTTATTAATAAATATATCATCTTCGGTTCTGCAATTTCTTAGAAAAATAATTTTGTTTAAAGTTAAACTGAATTCTTTATAAGAGTGCATATGAAATAAAGACATAAAAATTTTATTAAAAGAAAATATTAAACTAAAAATTCAGATTTGTAATTTAAATAATTTATCTTTTTTATATAAAATACAGTGGATTCCGGTTAATTGGGACACGTCGGGCAAAGTCATTTTGTTCCAATTAAACGAAATAATAATAAATTCTAAAATAAAATATGTAATTCGGCCCCAATTAAATGAAGTAGTAATAAATTCTAAAATAAAATATGTAATTCGTATGGGACTAAGCCATTTTGGTCCAGCTGTCATCATTAAACCAAGTAATAATAAATTCTAAAATAAAATATGTAATTCGTAGGGATAAAAAAAATAATAATTAGGTACCTATTGTAATGCTTTAATAAAATTTAAAAAAATAATAATTAGATACCTATTTTAAGGATTTATTAAAATAGTAAAATAATAATTAGGTACCTATTTTAGCGATTTATTAAAATAGGTACCTAATTATTAATTTTTTACTGATCTCCATCTTTAATACTGGAGATCATCTGAATTTTTATTCACGCCTCGCCCGCTAACTATAGAAATCCATTGATCTAATGCTTCGACTTCTGAATCCTTTCCATCACGCTTTCTTTTCGATGTTCCTGGAATTTCTTTCTGTAATGCCCACTCCTCACGAAGTTGATTTTCTTTTTGTATGAGACGCGTCTATGGTAGATTTTGGTTTATTTCAGAGAGTCTACTATGGCGTGTATTAAATGGCTGGCTTTTAATTTTATTCAGCCAAGCAGTTTTACTTGAGTGTAAAATCCTTTCTTGACATCTTGGCAAAGATTAGTATATGTATGTGTAGCCATACTTTCGAAAAATCCCTAAAATATATCAAAAATTGAAAATTCCTTTTCTGCTACTGTCCCAATTAAGCGTTTAAATTTTGTATTAGTTTATTAGTTTGGTTTTCGTTCTTTGAGATTTGTCCCAATTACGCGGCTGTCCCAATTAAGCGGAATCCACTGTATATTCAAAATTAAAAAATCAAGATAATTTTTTATATGATGCTTTTCCCTTACATTTTAAAAAATCTTAATAGACCTATTTTTTCTTCATCAATAATTAAAAGCATATAATATAAATTATTTAAATAAATAATTAAAAATAGTTGAAAATAATAAAAAAATATATATTTTTATTAAGAAATAAAACTGGTAAAATAGTGTTTAAAATCTATATAAATTAAATCAATACTTCAAGATATCATATTTAATGCGATTGCTAAGTAATAGTTTTCTGTATAATAATTCATCCTACTATTAGTATTCTTAAAATCAATTGAAGCACAAACGTAGGAGATTAAAAATTAATTTTAATCTCCTACGTTTGTAGGGGATTAAAATTAGGAATATTTAATTTAATCCCACAAACGTAGGAGATTAAATTATTTTATAATCTCCTACGTTTGTGCTTCAATTGATTTCAAGAATAGTTTTCTGTTTTAATACTGTTTCTGAAATTCTCTTTTGTTATAATATTTATTATGAAAATTAATAGACTATCTTCAAGTAAATATAAATTTGTTATTAATAAACTTTTAGCAGAAAATACATTTGCAAATTTATGAAATAAGTAATGAAAATTTCAAATCTATATATATATCATAAAGCGGATATTGCAGCACGGAGAATAATAACGGCCTTAGTAGCCAAGTTCTATGAACAAGATATTAATATTGATTGGGACAACGCTAGAGTGGTAAAGACTATATATACTCTGTGTTATTGCAAAACTAACTCCGATACATTTGAGAATCAAACAAATTGTTGAAAAAGAAAGGATTGTTAAGGGAATTAATATTAGAGGGAAAACTAAAAATCTTATAAATTACAAAGATTTGAAAAAATTCGAAATAGACATTTCTGATAACATTGGCAGACATCCTACTGAATGTGCTGTAAAGAATTTCTACATTGGTGTACCATACAAAAACAAAGGAATGACTGTCTATACGGATGGATCAAAGATTAATAATGGTACTGGTTCTGCTGTCTGTATTCTTGATTCTGAGTGGATTGTATATCAAGGAAGCTATAAACTTTCAGACAACTGCACTATCATGCAAGCTGAACTTTTTGCAATTAAAAAAGGCATTGAAACTATGATAGATAATTTTGATGATGTTATAGACAGCAGGATGGCTTTGAATGTAATAATGCAAAAATGGTGCATGTTCAAAATTGCTGATGAGATTAAAGACAAACTTTCGGAAGCACAAAAACTGATTAACATAGAATTCTACTGGGTCAAAACTCACTCCAATATTAGAGGAAATGATATAGCTGACAAACTAGCTAAAAGAGCTGCTATCTTAAACCAAAACATAGTCTATGATAGAATCCCCATTAGTCTAATAAATAACAAAATAAAGAACAGGGTTCTGGAGGAGTGGCAAAATGAATGAAGGGAAGACAGAACTGGTAGAAAAATCTTCTCTTTTATCCCTAACATAAAAAAATATATAAACAATAAACATTTTAGGATCTCTTTCAAATTAAGCCAAGTTCTTACAGGACACGGAAAACTAAACCATTACTTATTTAGGTTTGAGCTCAGTAATAACAAAGCCTGTGAGTGCAGTGAAAACACAACTCAGAATGTGAACCATTATCTTTTTGATTGTAAAAAATTTCAGATACAACAAGACAAATTAATGAGAGCAGTTTTGGATTATGAGAAAACTTGGCCTTATCAGGAAAATAAACTAATAGAAAATCCAAAAATGTTCAAGACTCTCCTGGATTATCTCAATGATACCAACAAACTAGAAATCATCTTCTCTCAAGATTAAATGTGTTTCAACATGCAGAAGATTGTGGGTGCTTCTTTGCATCTGTTACAAATTTTTATATGTTAATTAGTTATGTCTTTTCAGGTTTTCACTTGCTCTTAATTTACAAAAAAAAAAACAAAATTGTTTGGTCATCTATTCATCTGTTTTGTCTAGATTGCTAATTTTCCTTCTTGGTTAAGGACATCACTGGAACAAGATTTAGAAGATTCTTTCATTGGAATTTCTTGTACAAGAGAACTTTATCCATCAAACTTGAAACATCACTCAAGAAGTTAAAGGAACTTTCATTTGGACTGTATGAAATTTCTGTTGGACTTGAAAGCTTAATTAAAATAATTTTGATGTCATTGTTTCACTCAACTTTGGACCCATGAAGAAATTGAAAAAACTGTTTTCATCTTTTCTTCTGTAAATTTTATGTACTAAATTTCCGTTTTGTATATTTTGTAAATAAGCAGCGGACGCTCTGGGGTCCCCGGGGAGGTTGGTTTGCTGTTTCCTATTTTCTCTAGTGCTCTGCCACACACCTTTTGGTAGAACTTTCAACTTCTTTACTCTTTTCTTTTCCATCACTTTTTACTTTTTTCTTTTCCAGGGTAATACCATGGAGTAAACCCTTCTTTTCTTTCATTTAATAATAATAATATATATGATGGAAGAGGTTTAATTACACATGAGGCTATAGAGATGGTCAAACATATAATGTTTAAAAGTCTGATTAATGATAATATCCCAGATGATCTGCCATTGTCATGGATATGGGCTGCTATAAACAAGATATATTTCTGTTGACCTTGATGATTGTAAATAAGGTTCCTTATCTAATCTGATTATGTGTTATGCAGACTGATACTGTTATGTCCCTATTTATATGATGATACAACTGATGTGTTTTTTGGACATGATGAACCCCCGTGTCCCCCAGTTCTTGCGGAGGATATATATCTGATTTATGTCTCTATGTGCTTTTATATATATATGTATATATTTACTATTTTTATTTATGTGTATCATTTTATCCTTTATAATACGTATATATCTATAGATTTTAATTATTCTGTTAAAGTTATATGTTACTTTAATACTTATGATGATAGTTTTAGAATATTATGTTCTTTTTCAAAATTGTTATTATGAAATGTAATCAAACATTTTCTTAATCTTTGCTAATTAATTAGGTTTAATTTGTAAGCAGCCGCAGACCATTAACATCGAATATCCACTATAATCTATTTCAAGATAACCTGACAGCCAAACTACCAAAGTTAACATTGTATTCATACGCGATTTGTAAATAACAATATTATTTCATTAAATTTTGTCATATGATTTTAAAATATATATTTTTAAATCATCTCAATAATTTAATATTTCGATATTTTATCTCCCAAAACAACAAATTATAGGATAATATATCATTTTTATATTTTAAAATATTAATATTAAATTTAACAATAGGGCTATTTTCCTTCATGTAAAAATTTCCACAACAATGGTAGTGATTTACTGTCAGGTTATCTTGAAATAGACTGTAAAGGGGCTGGGATTTCAATAAAAATTACAGATATTGAGAATTGACTATATTTGCAATTTTGTAGCCTATTCATTATCTACAGGGGGTGAAATGTGCTGGGGGCAAAACGTGCTTAGGGTAAAATGTAGGGGGCAAATTCTCGGAGGTGAAATGCAGGAGGCAACTTTTCCGGACCCTACATCTTTCATAGAAATAATAAATACAAAGTTAATTTTTGTAAAAAAATTTATGATTTTGCAATATGAACTAATTTTCATATTTAAAAATTATTTTTCAAGCATTTTTAGAATCAAATAAAAATATAAAACTTAATCCTAGTTTTCAAATTTTTTTTATATTTTAATATTTCTATGAAAGCATTTCAAACTAGATAGAAAGGCAGATTAACATATCCATAAAACTGACCATACCAAATTATATATACAGTTTATTCCACTTAATTGGGACATGTTGGGACTAATTCATTCTGGCCCAATTAAGCAGCTGTCCCAATTAAACTAACTAATAATAAATTCTAAAATAAAATATGTAATATGTAGATAAATAAAAAAGTAGGTAAAAAAATAATAATTATGTACCTATTTTAATGCTTTATTAATATAGGTGCCTAATTATTAGTTTTTAGTGATCTCTGATTCATCTTCAACACTAGGCTGCTGATATTCATGCCTTGCCCACTAACTATAGAAAACCATTGATCTAATGCTTCTTTGACTTCTGGTTTTCCATCACGCTTTCTTTTGGATGTTCCCGGAATTTCTTTCTATAATGCATCACGCTTTCTTTTCGATGTTCCTGGAATTTCTTTCTCTAATGCCCACTCCTCATGCTTTCTTTTGGATATTCCTAGAATTTCTTTCTGTAATGCCTACTCCTCACGCAGTTGATTTTCTTATTATAGGAGATGCGCTATGGTAAATTTTGGTACACCAGTTATATCAGCAAATCTACGATGGCTTGTATTAAAACCTAGAATTTCTTTCTGTAATGCCTACTCATCACGCAGTTGATTTTCTTATTATAGGAGATGTGCTATGGTAAATTTTGGTACACCAGTTATATCAGCAAATCTACGATGGCTTGTATTAAATGGCTGGTTTTTAATTTTATCCAGCAAAGCAATTTTACTTGAAAATGTAAAATCATTTCTTGGCATCTTGGCTAAGATTTAAAAATTTTAAATAAAATTGACACTGTAAATGAATATTGCTAAGTACAGTATATAGCAGGGGTGGGCAAAAATGGCCTGCAGGCTGGATCCAGCCCGTGAAGACATCTTATCCAGCTCACCACATAAACTAGAACACTACAATTTCAAGGCCCACATTTGTAAAATTCTACTCAGAAAGAAAAAGTAAAATAGTGGGTACTTTGTAGTGTAAAATAATGAATACTCTCGCTACTGTACACACACTACTAAGTTACTCCAAATTTTGAAAATATAATTAATCATGAACATAATAAATTTCTTCATTCATATTACGTTGTAAATTTGTTTTACAAAATTAATTACATAGGTAGCTAATACACCTAATTCTGTTTTTACACGATAGATACATTCCTGAAAAATACATGTAAAAAAAATTTGTGTAAAAAAATATACTGCATCTATGGAAAAATAGAAGATTGGTTCCAGTCCTAAGAAATCAGCAAAAATAATACAATAAACCATGAGGTTTCATGTTAGGATCTTAAACATTTTATTTCATAAAGATTGCACATGTATCATACAAAGTAAATTATCATTTGAAAAGGAAAAAAACGTCACTAATTCATGAACACAAAAATTAGGCAAAATAATATGAGTTACACATAAAAAGATTTTATTTGTGATGTTTACTGACAGCGAAGAGCTGATACTACGATTGTTATTCATGTTCCAGGTAAAATGCCTATTGGTCAAATTAAAGCACGCGGTAAGAAATGACGCTATCACATCACGTGATAAGCCAAGATGGCTACTGTTGAAAGTAAATGACATTGTTAGTCTGATAATTCAAATTAATTTTAGATGGTGTATTTTCCTAGATATACAATATAACTTACCATTTATTGATTTTTACGCAAAATTAATTCCTCGTCTCCAATATCACAATTATAAAAATAAAAGTAAAGCAAAATTTTGTTCTTAGAATTTGGG